>JARHVA010003332.1:1800000-2047381 GCA_037957365.1 Torreya grandis | reverse complement strand
TATTTTCTTGGGTACCCAAGGGGTCATTAATGTATCCATCATTCAAAATATCAATCTCATGCATAGTGGCATCTATCTCATCCACCCACCCCCAACCCCCCCCCCCCAATACACATGTATAATGAATGCATAAGAAGCTATATTTTCCAATAATGACACACAGTTCAAAGATAGATATCCAAGAAACCAACACAAGAAATAAATAAAATTAAGAAAGAAAATAAAGATAGAAAAAACACTTGCCAAAAGTAAGAATAAAACACAAAGCTACCCAACCAGATTTGAAACAAAGGAAATTTAAAGACCAAGGTACCAAAGGTGGCCAAGGTTGTAAATTGGCAATAGCTATGGTTTGAATATCATCAATGGAGGATGATTATTCATCTTCCACTTTAATATATCCAAGTCCCAATATTTCATTATTTGAAAACAAATAGATTACTAACTTTGCACATACTATTATATCTATCTCTCTTCTAAACAAAAATCAAATCCTTTATTAATATTGTGTAGAATTATAGTAAAAGATATAATGAGGATACATAAGTTCACAAAGAATACATACTCAAAACATAAAAAATTCAAATAAATTCAATGATTTGTATTGGATAGATATCCATATGCTCTTACACATGCCAAGTACATATAGGGTTCAAAGAGAACATGACTCTTTTCCTTCTTGACCTTTTGTTTCCTCTTCTATTCATTATGAAGTAAATGTTTAAAATTATATTTTTTACATTGAATTACATGAATATATGCATTATAAAAACTATACAAAAATTTACATCTAATGCATGTAAAAAATCCTACAAATACTTACAATATATAATTTAAATATAAGTAGTTTTCTCATCCTGAGACAAAGCCACTAACAAAGTATAGAGGCCCTAAAATAGAATTATAATATTGGAGTTTATTTGAGTTGAATTTCCTGAGAAGTACAAAGAAGTTATGGTTTCCATTCTACTCAAAGCTTCACTTATCACTTTTCACTTATTGTGCATTACTTACCCACCATTTCAATTTTTAAACTATGTAGAATACCAACCTATCATCCTTTATGGGTTTTCAATAGGCTAGCATAATCAAGAGGATGCCCTTTATGGGTTTTTAACCTTCTTGGTCCTACTTCCAAATATTTATTACATGAAAAACCATTATTGAATTCAAAATTGAGAAAAATTGTGTTATCTTATTGCCTTACTATAGAGGTGACATCACAATATTGGACATCACATGTGTTACCTAGGTCATATATACAAAATTTATCACTATTTCAAAGGAAGATGTAAAAATTTATACTCATAGGTCCTACTATTGGGTTGGCTAAGTGGGAGGGAGTTATTTTTGTTGTTATAACACTCTTCTTAGCTTGTAATGTCTTGGTGAGTTCCATTAGGAAAATGTAATTTGGCTCATTTTGGATATCCTATACCAAACTTAAGATATTGGTCAAATATATTTTGTAGATAGTTTAATTTTCCAATGCATCTCTTGCCATGTTAAAGAGGATTCAAAGTTGTACTAGGATTTGAATAATCCCTTGAAAATCCTCATCACTCATAGCTACAATGATTCAATTATGGGTTAAAATTTTGTTCTATATATCCATTATTATTTTCTCTAGTCAATCCGCAATGTTGCCTTTTAACCCCTATGAATATACTTCACAAAATTTTAAACTTCCAAGCTATCAACTGGCTCATTACAGTGTCCATGTAAATAAATTAATTATATAGGGTAGTATTCATTTCAACCACTGATGGTTTCTCCTCATAACTACTTTTGATGTGTTGACCTTTGATATATCATTGTTGATTTCATCCAAAGGTTCCTAAAGCAGGTTTTTTCATTCAAGCAATTGGCATGAAATTTGTTTCTCCTATGAAACAACTAAACATGTGACTTTCTTACATTCTTCCAAAACTCAAATATAGAATCAAATTCACCACAAAGATTTTTGACTTGTTTTCTTATATGCTCAATGTGTTGTATTTTTGACCACTCCTATGCAAGTTTAGTAGAGAGGATCATGAATTAAACTAACTCATACATCATTTAGACAATTAGGACTTGTTGTATTAAAGTAGGGTAATTGTCATAAATTGTCTTCATGGCCTTTATGATGAAGTCCTTTAGCCAAACATTTGTTTGTCACAACTAATCATTTTCCTATTGGATTTGATTGGTCATTTATGTGATGGGGGTGTGAAATTAAGTAGTACCCTAAATTTTATCATCAAGAGTGAGATATATAGTATATAGTGTAACCTATTGAGGTCTACTTATTAGATTTAGTTATGTTGCTAGTGTAAAAGGTGATATTGGTGGTTGTTTAATATGTGCCACAGTAAAGGGAAAGTTTGTGTAACATGTGATTTGAGTCTAAATGTCTAACCACTAGGACCCTTTAGTATCTTCTTAACCATGTGGACCTTATTTTTTATCCAAACCTTTTTTTTTGACTTATGATCTTGTGTTACATGGGTTGATGCTAGTTATGTTTGGCCAAAGCTTATGTGTATGACCTAAGTTTTTTTGGCCACCTTCTATTTTTATTATTGTTATCTTTCTCTCTTTTCTACCTCTATGTGCTCGTTTTCCTCCTATTCTTCCTTTCTCTTTTCTTATTACTTATGCTTGTATTTTTTAGATTTTATGGCTATGTATTTTTTTTACTTTTTATTATTATTCAATAGCATTTTAGATTTTATCCTCTTACTTTCACAAGTATTCCTTCTATTTTTCAGCCTTATCCTTAATGGGATTATCTTCTTCTGATCGTGACTTTTTATGCCTGAGGTTTGGTTCTCTTCTATCTACCCCTAAGTCTACATTTGGTTTAGGTGATATTATTAATGGGGTTGATAAACCCATTATTACTCCTCTTACACACTTATATTAATATTTTTTCTAGTGAATAGGCATGCTAGAGTCCCTTATATAAAGGTGGTGTAATATGGAGAAAAAAATCTACTTGTGAGGAAGATATAGGTGTGGATTGTGTAGGAGATGGTGGTGTGATTTGTGGGTGAGACTATGAAGGTATTGGTGCTTTGGGCACACCATTATTATGATTCACAAGTGGTGGAATTAAAATTTTATTTTTTCACTCCTTTTACTAGGTTTCCATTGTTATAAATTATTGTTAGGCCTCCTTAGTTTTAACTTCACCACTTTAAATGTTTTAATTTTTTATGTGACCCATAGGTGTAGTCATATATTTATTTATGTGTGAGGTTATCTTACTAATGGTATAAAAGGACTAGATTTTACCTTTTATTCCTCCTCACTTCTTTCAACAATAAAGGGTGAAAATGGGTCTTGCAGCTTACACTTATCCCTTTTTTCTTGTTATCATGTTACATTTGGCTCCTATGTAGTAGTGGTCACTTATGTTTGAGACTAAGAACCCAATTAATCTTCCTTAAATAGGGATTGTAATATATCCTTCATATGTTCTTATATTAATATTGTGTCCAATCTCATAGATTCTAGAGGAGGTGGCATTTTAACTAAAAGAAAGAAAATAAATTTGTTGTGAACATGGTATGTTTGAATTACCTTCCAAAATAAAAATTATTTCTCCTCCTACTCATCACAAGTTTCATTCTTAACATCATAATTGAACACATTGTATACCTCCTCTTATGTGACCCCTAAAGGTTTGAGGTAATACTCAACTACAATGGTGGGCATCCTCAAATCACTCAACCATGGCATTGATTTTTGGGTCCTCTTTTGTGGTGGAATATTTGGATACATTGTAGGTGCCTAGCACATTTTTTTGTCCCCAGGGATGTAGATGAATATGGTTATGGTTATTCTTGATTTTGGGCCTATGATTTAGATTAAGGAAACTTGGCCCCTAGTGGCATAAATTGTAATGGTTGAGTGTTATTTAAAAATAATCTATTTTAGAAGATGGATTTTTATTTTGTGTCCTACATATCTATAATTAATATCAATGGAATCATTGGTGTTTTCTCAAACTCGTGAATTATTATCTACACTCCATAACAAAACATGGTAACAGTTGAGATAGCCCTGATATATTCCATGACATCCTTGGGAATGCATGGATTTACAATGATTATTTCCTAAATTTGAAGTAGCCATCATGTGAACTTGTGGATGTGCTGATATTTTTTTCCATTCCTTATCCACTGAATTGTACTTTATGGCAAATCCTCCACATCAACTATTATATGACCCTTGAGTGTCGTCTACTACATGGAACAATGTAGAGTACCAAGAATTGGTACCAATATGATTGAGTTATTTTGAAAAGTAGTTTCTTTACATTTTTTATAATTTAAATGAAAAGTAAATCATAATAGTTGAAATAATAATCAAGTCTCATCATGTAATGCACAAAATTAGCCATGCCCTTTGATACCTACTTTTCACCCTTCATAGTGTGCTAGTATCAAAGTAATTATTGATCAATTAGATGTAGCTCCATTATCAGATAATTTTCCAATGACTAAGGCTTTTTTTAATGAGGTAGTGTCCTATCATGTATCACATAATACATAGAATAAATTTTTTAATGGATCCATATGTATGATAAGTGTCATTGTATATATCATTTTTCATACTCCTAATGGATATTATGTATCATTTTATTATCGATAGGCCTTTTCATGTACAAACAATATAGTAAAATAATAAGCCTTGATCATCAGTTTATATATAGCACAAAAACTTCATGTCAATCATATTAAAGTTTATGGTCACTCTCAACTGATTGTAAATCAAGGTACAAATCATTATCAAACAAAATAAGATCATCTGATTCCATTTAAATAAATGGTAGACAAATTGAAAGAAAACTTTGAAACACTTGTTATTGAAAGTATCCCATGTAAGGATAATCTTCATGAGGATGAAATGGTTGGTGCATCATCATTAATACCCATGGATGTTAATTATGATTACATCAATTTTATGATATGAATGATCTATACCACAAGGCCTAAGATCGAGGTGTGTGGTAGACAACTAATTTATGGCTGTGTAGAGTAAATACATAGTGTAATATTTAGGTGGAATAAATAAAACACATTTAATGGATCATAAGTCTTAACTTATAGTAAATGTAAATTATTTTCATTAATGGAAAATAGGTAAAATAATATAGAGTATAATCTCAATAGTGTGTGTGTATTGACTAGATGCATAGAGGAAGTTAAAAGATGTTATGACTATGTGTGAAAATGGCATACTCCATTAAACTAGATGCATATGTTATATATATACAACATAAGTATACAAGAAAATTCGTAACTACTATTTAGTTAACAAGGAAGATTCATGTGGCATGTTGATCCTATTAGATGTGGTAGTTGGTAATGGTTAAAACATTTAATGTCTAGGTTGTTAACTATTTAAATTTGAATATGGGATATCCTTTTGGTGTAAATGGTAGTAGGATTACTTAGATCACGTGTCTGGGTTGACATGTCCATGAGTGGATGCCATTGAGGTGCAAAAAACTATAAGTCATAGAGTTCATAAAAGTCAATGATGCATGCATGACTATATGGATCATAGGTGCAGGACTTGGCATAGGAGTATGAAGCATGCAATAAATCTAGTGCACTATAGTCAATGAACAACTGTAAGAATTACCATGGGACTATGAGGCATAAAGTGCATAAAATTAAACCAGTGGGAACAATATTTAGCATATAAGTACAATATTTTGGGTACATAAGCTATGATCTGGGGTGATTGGTGCATAATAATCTTTGAACTGCTATAGGATCGATGCAAATTATTGAGCATAGATGCATGAAAATAAATACACATGGTTGGGTGAGAAGTGTGAGTTATATGTAGAAGATAAAATGGGGAGTGATCTTAACTCTGTAGGGGATGTACATAGATCATTCACCCTTTCTTGAAGAGCAATTGTATCCATTACATTGACACATAGTTGTGTAAATTGCACTTGAAGTTACTGCAAAATGTACCACTTAGCTTGATCATCATATTTCCCAACCTCGACCAATCTGAAAATATGATGCATGCCATGAAAGGTGTGTATGTCTATCACTTTGATAATCTAATCCTTTTTTGTTGGGTGTAAGTGTTAAAGATCTAAATCAAAAGGATTTTATGTTATTATTATTTTGAGAAGTGGTGGAATATAAGTCTTGATAAGTTAAACATAATAGACTTCATGCATGCCCAAGTACTGTGGTAGCTTAATAATGAACGATTTCTCACCATTTATGCACAAAATGATGTAAGGACCATAACACAAATACTTGATCTTCCACTATAGACCTTTGAAGTGATCCTTCTAAAGTTGTAACTAGACTTTGTTGCCAACATAGAATGCATGAGGTGTGCAATGTGCATTATCTCAATATTTATACTTAGCTTAGGTGCGAGAGAGGATATATTGAACCTATTAGTGAATAGACTAGATATGGCATAAAAACTTCTCATCTTCATTTGTTTGTTGTTCATGTATGAATGACTTAGTTCCTGATTATGCATAATAGGATATGTCTAAAAGTGTTTAATGTTGAAACCAAAGACATGTATTTAATGGACTTTGGCCAATAGATCTATGAAGGGCTCTATTATAGGCATGTTGAATTTAAATGAGATTATCCTCCCAAGTGAAAGCATCTACGCATTCATACATTCATAAAAGATAAATAAGTGTGTGATTGACCATTTAGTTTTGTTCATTTGTTTGAGGATGAAAGGTCATCGATTGATCTAGTTACATACCCATCAAGTCCCACAATGATTGTCAAAAATTACTCACAAAGCATGGATCTCAGTCAAAAATGATGTATGTTGTTAGCCCAAAATGAACCCAAACATGGTTGAAGAAAGATTTCAAGTGCTAATTACATCAATGTATTTCTTATATTTGACCATGATGGCCATCTTAGAAAACCTATCTACTACAATGAACATGGCATCATGTTATCATCCCATCGTAGGTAGCCTAGTCATGAAATTCATGATGATGGATTCCCATGGTCTAGATGAAACTAATAGAGGTGTTTAAAGTATTAGCTTCCTATTTGTGGGCATGGAGATACAAAAAGGAATGCATGACTTGATGTGGTGTTTTGTGTCTTTGTGCATTTATGGCCTAAATAAGTGAAACTATAATGAAACTAGAGTCTCTATCACACCAAAGTGTCCTGAGGTCTTGGCATATTACACCTCCCAGATGAGTCATTGGTGAGGAGGTGCACTAGAGGAAACATAAAGATGTCTGACCTTGTAAGGAATTTGATCAGACAAGTAGAAATTTGATGCTTTTTTACCTTGCATGAGGCTAGTGTAAGTCACTATGAAGTCTTGGTCAAATGAGTAGAGGGATACCCAATCTTCAAAGTTGTGTTCATGCATGTCAAATATTATGATGAGTGCATGAATTAGTAGTTGGATGAATCAATCTATTACCTTGTTATCCTTTCCTTTATTGTACTTGATCATGAGATGGAAATTCTATAGGTAATTTATCCATTTTATATGACACACATTTTCCATCTTGTTATGCATCTACAGGAACTGAAGTGTCTGATGGTCTAAATGAACAACTGTTTCCTTCCCAAGAATGTAGTGTCATCATTTATTAATTGATTGAACAATAACATAAAATTCTTTCTCATAGTTGGATTACCTTTTCACCATGTTTTTTAGCATCTTTGATTGGTATGTGATCGAATTTTCATGCTACATTAGCATTGCACTGAGTGTGTAGTCAGATATATCAGTGTGGATTTAGAAGATATTCCCAATGTTAGGTATTATGAGAACAATCATTATATAGAGGTGATTTTTTAGGGCCTCAAAAGTGAATTATTATGAATTATTTTAGTTAAACTTGTCTTTGATTCATGTCATCTATCATGTACATGCCAATCTATTTCCTTCATTCTTTCAAAACTGGCCTGTAGGTGTCCATTAGGTCTACCTGGACTATAGCATGAGTGTGAGTTACTCATTGACACTTTTGATGATATGAATGATATTGACATGATATAAATGTTCCTATTAACCATATTCAGGCCTTATAAACCTTATATTTTTTCACATATGACTCATTTACTCCTCAGCACCATGTATAGGCATGTGTGTTAATAAAGAAAAACCTAACTATAGGTTTCATTGAAATGAGTAATTTTAGGCCAACCTAGTATTTTCATGATGCCAATGAGGGTTAAAATTATACTCTCCTATTCATTTCTCATTATAAATTATCACATTCCCATTCAATCAGTACGCAATTAGTCTCTTTATCAATCGAGATTGTAGCAGGGCTCTGTATGCACATTATACTCTCTTAGGTGAACATGAGGCCTTCAATTCTGAGGTCTTTATGCTTGTGACCTATTATTTCTTAGATAATTTTTTCCATTTGTGACCTATAAACAATATATATTCATTATCATGGTTTTCCTATATTCTTTTGGTCATGCAAAATAGAATTTTCCCAACTCACTTAGTCCTCATATTACTGCACACACTTGACTAGTACATTGCTTGAGGTGATTATGTGTTGTCATTTGGCTAAGGAAGTTCTATGAGGAATTTTAGGACTCCTTGGGAGGGTGACACACCTTTTGAGTACTAACACAACTATCTATTTCCTCAAGGCACTTGGTCATAGTGAAGATGATGAGAACCCTTGGAGACTAGGCTTGGAACCTTTTGAGATAAACCTTTGTGATAGCTTATATATGCCAATTTGGAAAATAATTGAAATTTAAAATATTTTTTATGGATATACAATATGCTAATAATATATTGATATGGATTTATAACTTTCCCATACTCTATATGGACTTGAGTCTCCATGGAGACATAAAACCCTCTGGGCTCAAATCTGTAATTTCACCATTCTTGAAGAATGCTCCTCATTTTTGAGTTACAAAACCATGAATATGATTGTATATTTATTGAGATGACTATAGGTACGTTCAAAACCTTCCTCCATCAGCAACGAGCTCACAACTTCACTAATATGCCCAAAACTAAGCTTGTAGGGTTTAGCTAGGGTTTTTGACCTGCTTAATTTGTTATCAATCATTCATGTAAAGCATAAAAACTTGAACTCAAGATTAATGAATATAAAAATTATGGAATTAGGGTACCCATATTTTTCCAAGATCTCATCCTCTAAATTTCTCTCTTGTTTGTATCGAGCAACTAAAGATGACCATTATTTGCCTTCCAAGAGCTTGATGGAGTATCTGGTATAATTTTTTGGTTTGAAAAGACTCTCTCAAGCCTATCCAAGCATGATTAAACCTGGTTAAATCCATTTCAATGTTATTTGGTCTTTTTATCTCCTTGAAATGCATTTTATCTCTCTTCTTAGCCAAGAACATTCATTTATAATTATTTATAAGAGTAATGATTACACTTTTTGGTTAAAACTATATTCTCTAACTGAATTTCTACCTTAAATTTCATGTTATAAACCTTTTCATAGGTATTTAAACATACATATATATGTATCATTATCCTTGACAACCTTCACATTAGCTTATAATTAGCAAATATTGTCTCATTGTTTGAATATACAATAAGATTAAAGTAGTGAGATATCTTAATCTTGTTGAAACTATCTTATTCTTTCTAAAATTTCTTAACAAACAATATGATCAACCTAGCAACTTGGTTCATTGGTTTATTTGGTTAGCTTTAGAGCATAGTTGTCTTGGAAGGGTCACCACTTTATCTCCTTGAGTATAGTTGTCCATCAGCTTGATTTCACACTTAACCTTATCAAAACTACCTTATACAATGCTAAACACAAAATGAAGACTATAAATAATGATAATTTGATGACAAAACAATATGACTTGACTCAGCTACCAACTAGATCATGTTAAATGACCTTGAAAACTAATAAGGAAGACACACTACCTATCATCTTGGATCACTAATGACTAACACATGACTTTCATAATGGCTATCAAGAAAGTTAAGGTTAGATACATCAAAGTTTTTAATGACTCCCATTCATGGTAGCCAAATTTTGGCTAACAATAACAAATAAAAAATGATCAGTTTTCCATTTTCTTGAGCTTATTCAAGGACAACCTACAAGTGTACAAAACACAGTCACTTATAAGTGAATCCATAGAAGGAATTAGGACATGAGACTAATTAGAATGCCTTATAGACCTTATTTGACAATTACCCTCAAAGTATAAATGGATTTGGCTAGTTACTTTTCAAGGTACATGCCTTGTTATATGAAAACCCATGTTTTAGGGTCTACATAGTCAATTTGGAACCCAAAATCTATAAAAGGATTGTTAATGAAGACTTTTGACTATTTTTATGATATAACACCTCTAGTAGGACTTAAACAATAGTGTATGACTTTTAAAATCATTCAATCCAATCTATGAAATGTTTCACATGTGTAACTAGTGACTATAGAGACTACATGTTTACAAAAAATAGAGTAATGTGAAGGTTTCAATAATAATAACTTGACTTCAAGAGCAAAACCACTTCAATTTTGATTCTATAACAAGATTAACATGAACACAATAATTTCAAACAATTATGTCTCTTTATTTTTTAAGAAACTCTTTAATGCATATAATAATAACATGAACACAATAATTACAAATAATTATGTCTCTTTATTTTTTAATAAACTCACACTTCCTTATGTACATACCTCTATTTTATATTGTAGACTATTAACAACTCTCTAAATCTTGAGATTTTTGACCTCTTTTATAAGTATTGATTATATTTTGCTTCTCCTCATGTGTAGGTTCAATGTATATAAGATGAATAAAGTCTTTTCCAAGCTTGGAGATGCCTAATTTATCCCAAGATTCCCTTCAATTGTCTGATCCTCAAGATAGTAAATACTCAATTTTGAGTAGTTTATTAGTTACATTGACTTATATTTGGTTCTTCAAGATAAACATCACTAGATGAACTTTTTACGGCTCTATAAACATGTTCTAATCCCATGACAACTCACCATTTCACTTCACAATTAGAATTATTTATGTATTTACAATAAAATCAATCAAAAATTCAAATTTGACTTTTTAGAGGGAAAATTCCTAGAGACCTAGATTAGCTTCAAACTGACCTCTAATGCCTCAAACAAGACTTGTTATGAATTGATATGACCTTCTAAGGCTCTATGACTCTTGAATCCATCATTTTATCACACTTTCAAATATGGTCCTACATCAAACTACCATCCTTCAAAACATTCATGACTTCTTATTCATTATTTAATGTCTTCTTTATACTTATAATTATTCAAATTAGCTATAATTTTCTTGAAATATCTTCTTATGCTTCTTTCAAATCATTCTTCCTCTCTTAGTTGTTCAAGGCTCCTCCTAGATCCCAAGGTCTAATACCTTGTTGTAGTCTTGTTTCACTTTTACCAGTACATTCATTCCATTCCATTTAGACACATTTATTTGAAATTTTAAAGTGGGTTCTCTTCAAAGCTTCTCCAAAGACCTAATTTGGAGAAATTTATACTGATATTCCATAAATATACATCAACATTTTCTTCAGTTGCTTGTATTTCTATATAGTAGGATTGATTTCAAAAGTAAAGTATCTCTTTCACTCATATTTGTACTTTTTATCATCAATTTTCCTTTCTCTCTTCTTTTTTTACCTTCTTCTACACATAAAGCAAGCATATCATATAAATAAACTTGTTCGTTAGGTCTTTGAGACCTATTACTCATCCTTGTACTTTTTATCTTCAATTTTCCTTTCTCTCTTCTTATTTTACCTTCCTCTACAAATTTAAAAAACATATCATATAAATAAAATTGTTCATTAGGTCCTTGAGACCTATTTACTGTCACCAAGATGACTACATAATATATGGAAGTCAAAGCGACTTGAAAGAATAACGTCTTCTTGGTCTTTTGACTCTCCTTTCCTTATTCATATATATTTTTCATCTAAAACCTACTTATAGTTATTTCCCATCTCAATCATAGGTTCATCACATGAAATCCTCTTATTGTATCTTGAAATAATGTTTTCATCCTCCTCTTCATGCTACTTATTAAACACTTTTTCTTTGCCATTACCTTCCATGGAATCTCTCTTGTCAAATTTTCTTCTCCAATAGACTCTCTTGGAGGAGTTATGTTGCTTATTAACAAAAATTCATTTTAAATTTCATTAGTTTCCACATTCACATACTCATCAAATGAAACTTGATGTTTTAAAGATAAATCAATTACCTCAATCACTGCATCAATTATTGTATCCTCCTTTTTATCTTCTTTTAGATGTTATAAAAACTCTTGGATGATGTCATACACCTCTACTTCTCTTATTTGTGGAATGAACTCTCTTTTTTTTGTCATCAACACCTTGTCATTGCCTTTTGATGCTATTATCTCTTCTTTTAGTTAATGGATTACATGCTTTTCTTCCTCTTTCTCAAAAGTATACGTGTTTTTGTTTCCATCATGTAAATATTTTATGTCATACTAACATGGCCTACCTATAAGAATACGGAAAACATCCTTTTTTACCACATCACATAATACAACATCCTAATAACTTCTAATATCTAATTCCACTCTACACTATTTATTCACCAAAGTTTTATGGCCATTTTGTAACAAAGACACTTTGTAAGATGAACTACCTTTTTCAAATTCAATTTACCAACAATCTCAACAAATACTAAATTATCAGTACTCTCACTATCAATAATGACTTGACAAAACTTACCATGCACCTTTCATGTAGTCCTAAATAAACTTTGTCTTTATACTTATTTTACATTTTTCCTCTTTTGGCTTGGAAAACACCTTATCCATCATCAATAATCTTCTCCTTTTAGATTCTTCATTTTTTCTTATACTTTCTTCATTTTTAGCTTGCAAAATCTTATTAGTATGACTTATTTAAACATAATTTGGGCCTTCACATGACTTATGACCAAATTCATGAATTTTATAACATCTACCACCAAATAAACCTTTCTTAAATTCTCAATATGGTGTCTATCTTTTATATGGATGATCTCCTCTTGAAATTTGAGATTGATTTGAAGGGGTGATCTCTTTTTATTCATAAATATGGATGATCTCACCATGTTACCTCTTGTTTCTAAATTAACTTCTCTTATCTTTTGTTATTCTACTCAACATTTCTTATACTTTGAGTGCAAACTAATAATCTTCTTCCACTATTCTAGGAGATAAAAGTGTAATTTCATCCTAAATATTAAAATTTTAACCATTGACATAAATAGATATTTTTCCTATGTCCTCTTCAATTTTACCTACTCTTATATGGTTAGTCTATATAATTCTTCACTATACTCTTTAATTAACAAACCTCTTTGTTTCAAATTCTCAAGTCTTGTGAAAAAGTTAGTCTAATAATCTCTAGGCATAAACTTACCTATGAGTTTAGCCACCATCATGTCTCAAGACATAATGTTTTGATTACCTCTCTCCACTCTATTATTTTGTACTACATCCCACCATAGTGATGCATACCCTCTTAGCCTTATCACAACAAACTTCATTAGTTTATCCTCATTCACATTCTCATAATCAAAATACTTGTCTAAAACATTTATCCAATCCATCAATTCTTCTACATTAAGATGTCCATCATACATGGGAACTTCAAATTAAGATGTGAAACTTACCTTCGTAAATGCTTTTACAAATCTTTCTTGTGTACTTTCTTGCTCCTTTGATGCTAATGTGTCTTCTTGTGGTTCTTATTCATCATCATCATTGATGTAACCTCATGTAATACCTCTTCCTTATGCCTTTTCCATTCCTTAAAGGAATTATTTGATGTTTTTCAACTCCATCATCATTTATTCTTCTGTTGATTTCCTTATATAAACTTTTTCTAAACCCTTAATCTTAAGTGTCATCTATACAAGCTTTTATTTAGTAGCTTGTTCTCCTCCTTTCTTTAAATTTTCTTCACATGTCTTTACTCCTAAACATATTTCCTCTTCTTGGGTCACCTTCACTAGAAGTAAAATTATATTTTTATCTTATATCTTCTAAGATTTGATACCACTAGATGCCAAAGTAAGTGGTCCACTCACTCTCTTTCTCTACAATTGACATCAATACTTTCTCAAATTGCTTATAGACTAGACTTCTCTTTGTCTTGACTATATCTTATCTATTAGAGGAATAAAATTTTTGGTATTGGAATTAAAATTCCAATGATATCACTCTATCTATTGACCTGTTCAACCTATTTATTCTAACCATAAGACACTTTAATGACCTTAAAATAGGATACTTAGTTCTCAGATTGTAATTTACCTCAAGCACAACCCTTATTCAACCCTTAAAAAACTCAAATGTACAGTTTTACTAAGATTTTTTTTTATGAAATATATCCATATATTAACTTTAAAAAATATCAAAATAATATCAAAAAAGATAACAAGGCTAGAAGGTAGAGGATCCATATCATTAGGACCCTAGCCCAAGCTTAGCAAGTCATTGCCATCTAGAATAGGCTCCTATCCAATAGCTTAAGCAGTGTCCCTATCATCATCTTCTTGTGTCTGAGTGGGTGAAATGGCTAGAGAAAGCCTGGGTAACTTGTCGATCACATCCAATTGGCCTCCAGGTGGCACCCCCAAATAATCTAAACATAAAGGAGGAGGATGAGTATCCCAACCATCCTATCCAGTGGGGCAAGGAGGAGGTAGTTTCCACCTTTGTTACTACTTAGGAGGGTTAATATATTGATACGAGGTGATGCTATAAAATTGGAACTAGGAAAAGCTATGAAAATTCCCACCATGAGGTAGTAGAGGCACTTTATCATCTAATCTGGGATCCCTGGGTAGAGAAGGCAGAACTTGAGCCATTACATAAGGTGCATCTCCCCAATGGGAGAGGAGATCTTGAAGATGCCCAAGATCCATAGCCATTTTATTAATTTGGATTTAAATCTACAAAATAACATTGGAGATGATAAAGGACTTATGTAAAGAAGAAACATTAAAACCATTAGAAGCATTATTAAACACAAATTTATTTTTTCCACATCTAGAAGAGGATCTCCACTCTAAAATTATGCTAGACTTGTGCGTATTTGAAAGGCATCACAGGTTTATCTCCAAAGAAGATGTGCTACCAAAGGAATAATTTGGGTTGAAAAGGCCTGAAAAGATCATGGATCCAAATCCAAACCCATTGAGCATTGGAATAGTACCAAAAAATATGAGGAATCATCTCAAAGTGGCCATAGAATGGGAAAATAGGTAGGTGGACTCCAAGTTGGATGAGTCTTCTACCAATGGATAATCCTTGGTGAAGTATACACCAATAAAAATTAGCAAGCTTGAGCTCCACACAAGCCCCTAGATAGTGTTAAAACAAAAACTCCACATATTAACAAATAAGTTCATCCCCCAATGGGTGTTAATATTGTCAATCATGGGTAAATGGTGGGTGTGCTATCTATAGCCAAGGGGAGGAGTGTAATTATGAAAATGGGTCTCCACAAACCACTTCTAGTCCTTCCACCATGGCCAAGTGGAGTGTAATAAGATTTTATGGATCATGGAAGTTAGCACAACATTCAAAATCTATTGGTAGGACTCTTAGTACACATTATCTAACCAAAATTTAGCTTTTACCTCTTCACATGATAGCCAAGAGTGAGATCACCTATAGAAGATATCCTAGATGGTATGAATTCCTCTATAGTAAAGATTAAGAGTGTTGATCCAAGGAAACTATACCAGGGGTACTTCATTGAGAGAGAAAATTGGAGACCACCAGAGAGAATGAGAGTTAGAAGATAGCCCACTACAGAAGCTAGAGCCATTTTAGAGGATCCATGGCTTAATCTTTTACCCAAACTTTTAGATACTTTTGGCCATGAAGGAATATATGATTTATATGGGAGACTAAATGAAGAGAAAATTGGGGAATCTAAGCCATTTTTTGGCATTTTTACCCTTTCTATGTGTTTTTCTCTCAAAACACAGAACTCAGGTAATAGCTATTTAGATCTTATAGGCCTATTAGGCCTAATTTTGTCTTTAGGAGATCAAAGTTTAATATAGGCCTTTAAAAAATTTAAAATCACTCTTTCCTAATGTTAATTACTATAACAAAATTATCTTCAGCCTCTATGTGGGTTTATAGCTCCAAAGAACACAAACTTTCACTCAAAACCTTCTCTTCTTACTTTATTGATGATAACTTACAACTATTCCAGTACTCAATCATTAATATTGGAATATTTTATTTTTATTTTGAAAAAATGGTAATTATAATGAATCAATACATTGGTATAAAACTTATACAAGTTTAAGACTCTAATTAGATCACCAATTTGTCAAAAAAGTTGATTCAGTCTTAAGGACTGTTACAGTATTACCTATAAGCATGTTTAGAATTGTAAGGGTATTATCCTCTTTGTTTAGCTTCAATATATTATTAAATAACTTATAATATTATTTTATACTATCTCTGAATATGATAACTCAATTTATATTATTGGTTATTAGGGAATTAGCTTAGTTGAGAATATTGCTCTCTTGGGGTCTATATAGGCCTAAACTACTTTCTTGATTGGTTTTGACTTTAAACACTAAATAAATGAATTTAAAAACCTTATAATCTTTATTTAATTATATTAAAAAACTAATAAACCTTCAATAAAAGTTTGGAAATGAATAACAAAGCAAAAAAAATCAATTTTTCGCTTTCTTGAGCTTATTCGATGACAACCTATAGGTGTACAAAACATAGTGACTTATAAGTGAATACAAAAAATGGATTAGTAAATGAGACCAATTAAAATTAATTTTTAACCTTATTTTAAAACTTTTCTCAAATTTTAAATGGATTTGTTTCGTTACTTTTGAAGCTATATGCCTTTTATATTAAAACCCCTATTTTAGGGTTTACATAGTCAATTTGGGACTCGAATGCTACAAAAAGATTGTTCATATATAATTTTTAATATTTTTATTATATAAAACTTATATTATGACCTATAAAACAATATATAACTTCTCAAATTGTTCAATCCAATCCATGCAATGTTTCACACATGTAACTAGTGAGTATAAAGACTAGAAGTATAAAGAAAATAGAGTAATATGAAGGTTTCAACAATAAGAAATTGACTTCAAGAGAATAATAAATTAAATTATATTTATAATATTTGATGTATACAAGAATAAAATGAACACAATAATTTCAAACAACTATGTCTCTTTATTTTATAATAAACTCACACGTCCTTCTGTACAAACCTCTATTTTGTATTGCAGACTATTAACAACTCTCTGAACATTGAGATTTTTGACCTATTTTATACTTATTGATAGTATTTTACTTCTCCTCCTATGAATTTTCAATGTATATCATATGAATAAATACTTTTCCAAGCTTGGAGATGCCTAATTTGGCCCAAGATTCCCTTCAATCGCTTGGTCCTCAAGATAGTAAATACTTAATTTTAAGTAATTTATTAGTTACATTAACTTTGTTTCATTATTTAAGATAAATATCACTAGATAAAATTTGTATGACTCTATATACATTTTATAATACCATGACAACTCACCATGGCACTTCAAAATTATAATTACTTATGTATTTATAAGAAAATCATTCAAAAATTAAAATTTGACTTTTTGGAGGGAAACTTCTTACAAACCTAGATTAGCTTAAAAATGACTTATAATGCCTCAAAAAAGGATTATTATGAGTTTACATGACCTTATAAGGTTCTATGTCTCTTGACTCCACCATTTTATCACACTTTCAATAATTCTCCTGCATCATTTCTTTGGAGAGAAAACATGCCACATTTTCTTCCTCATCAGGAGTGAAATACAATCCTTCAAGAGTTTATTATAGAATTCTCATGTAAAACTATATGATATTATGATTTTATATATCCTTCATGGTTTTGTTGTGATAGTTATGCAAAGTTTGTTCCATTTTTGCTCATAAAAATGAAAAGTTTCTTTTTAGGATCATGTATTGCCTTCTAAAAATTTGGAATGTAAAGTCTAATATAAGGTGAATGAAGGTAATTGTTGAAATAATACACCCATATTGATTTTTTCTTGATGGTAATTTTTCAATTGGATGTGTGGTTCAAAATTTATGCATTATGCTAACAAACTTTTGGTCCTTAAAGCAAGGATTCACCGTGAGAGAAAATGTGTTCACATTTATTCCTTATCAAGAATAGGAATAATCCTTAGAGGGGATTATTATATTAATCACCCTTATAAATTTATGATCTTACAATTCATTTCTATCCCTCATGGTTTTATTATAATAGGTGCATAAAGTTTGTTCCATTTTTCACCTTAAGAATGAAAAGTTTCTATTCGGGGATGCATCCAAACTCCTATAATTTTTGAATCTAACTATTGATAAAAGAAATGAGAATGTGATTATTTAGTTTATACACCTATTCAAACATATCCTCAAATAATTTTCATTGATTGGGTGTTAATTTCAAAATTTATATGTTATATTAACCAACTATTGGTCCCTAGAGCAAAATTTCACTTTGAGAGAAAACATGTCATAATTTATTCCTCATAAAGAGTGGAATATAATATTATATTGGATTCTCATATCACTCCCCATTAAAAATACAATATTTATACTTCATCTATACCCATCATAGTATCACTTCGATAGATCCAAAAAGTTTGTGCCATTTCCCCCTTAATATCAATAAGTTCCTCTTCACCAATGCATCTGATCGCCTAAAAGTTTAGAGTCTAAGGGTTGATGGAGGGTAGGATAAGGTCATTATTATATTTTTACACCCATATATACATGTTCCAAAATATGGTTTGATTATTTGGCATGTAGTTCAAAATGTATGAATTATAATGACCAACATTTACTCCCTAAAGCAATAATTTTTTGTGAGAGAAAACTTGTCATTATTTCCTCCTTGGTGAGATTGGATTGGAATCTTATATGGGGTGCTTAGATTAAGGAGTTAAAATTTTGTCTCTACCCATCATAATTTCACTGTAACAATTGTGTAAAGTTTGTTCCATTTTTTCCCTTAAGAATGACAAAATTCCCTTCAGGGACGTGCTTGACCACCTAAAAGTTTGGAGTGCAGGGGTCGACGAGGGAAAGACAATAAAATATTTGGATCAATTTAAAACTAATAAATACACAAAATAATTCATTATGTTATTGAACATAATGATAACAAAATATATTTTTAATGAGATATCCTATAAGGAGTCATGCCTTATCAAATCTCAACCAACTCCCTATAATTTCTTATATATATTTATCAATAACAAGTTGTACAAAAATATCATATAATATTGCACATACACATGATTTTTTTTATCAAACTAATATATCTCACATGAAAAACTAATTCTTAACATCCTCTACTTAGTGTGAACATGAAAGAAAAAAATCATAGATTATTCGTAAGCTTCTCTCTGAAAACAATCGTTGGACCAAATACAACACCATCAAGCTGTCTCATAACCTTGATAAATGTATAGTTCCTAAGTTAAATTCTCAAGTTCCTAAACCCCTCTCATTAAACTCCCGAATTCAAAAAACTCTTGAATGATTTCTGAAGCAATCTATATTGATTTTACCTTAGATATCTTCCCATCTTCAAAAAGTGAGTTTCTTAAAATATAAGTCTTTCACAAATGTCATCACAATAGAGGTTTATTTTTAAACACCACTCAATAAAATATGAAAATTAAAACTATTACCACTAGAGAATAGTGCAGCCCCATTCTTAGTGACTAACAAGTGGTCATTTTTGACCTCCAACCTTTGTCCACCATTAGTATGTTGCTTACTCAACGAAATTGGCTCTGAAGTTCATTTTCATGCCATGTATGTGAACAAATAACCCCCTTTTAAAGTGGATGTTAGGTTCACCTGATAAACCATATATTTATAAGATTTTTTAATGAATTTTAACATTGACACAAAATGCAAACCTATATGACACTAGACATAATTAATTGACACAACTTAAAATAAATCTAAATAGAGAGAAATAATTGTTTCCTAATGAATTTTCATGTATGACAAATTTAAACTATTACAACTATATCAAAAATACAACATTATTTCTAAGAGTTGAAATACTAAACATAAGAACACCTATAACTATTGACAATAATCTACCTATTTAACCTATAGACAAGAGACCCAAAATAATAAAAAATACAAATTTAACCTTTAAATGATGTGGACGGCTTTGCATATCAACTCACACACATCACCATAAATAATCTCCTTGCTGGCCACCTCAGATTTTATGTTATTCATAAACCCAAATTTCAGAAATCATTTTCCCATCTTTGTCCCCAGGATGACTGTTATGTTTCTCATCTTCGTGTTTAGATCATCGTAATGGATGTTCAAGGACCATAATCAGTATTGAGGTACATGGCAATGGTGATGACAGAATCTGTAGGTCTACCTACTACATATTACACATAGTGAGTCACGTGGATAGAATGAGGAATAAGAACAAGGTCTAACTGTTATGCTACTGTGTGGTTTTGTTTTTATTGAAGTGTGGGAAATTTTCCAAATGATATTGATGCAAGACAATAATTTCCACCATCGATAAGATATGGCAAAGGTTGTCAAACAAGTACACACATGTCAAATTTGAAGCTCACAAAAAAGTGTAAGCAAACTGAAACAATCACACAAACATTTCGGAGATGTTTGACTGTTGATATGTATGTCAAGCCTCAAAATAAACAAAAAGAATGGACACAAAACGTTTGCACACAAAATTGATGCAAAACTGCTTCCACATGGCTAGATCAGAATCACATTTAAAAAAAAATTGGCCTCATAAATAGACCATAAACATACAAAATAATTCAATACATTATTTACTATAATGATTAAAATATATATATGCAATGAGATCTCTTATAAGAAGGGATTCATGTCTTATCAAATCCTAACTAAATCCTTATAGTTTCTTATCTATCTTTATTAATAATGAGTTGTAAAAAAACTCTCGTAAAATGCTACACATATATATAAATGACATAATATATTTTTGTTAAATTAATATAGTTTTCATGAAACACTAATTTCTAATAGATGAGAGGGTTTGATGGAAGATAAACCTTTAGGCAGTGTTTAAAAGACTTTCACATGAAACTTCAAGAGTATATGATTCATCTATATGGTTTTAAATCATGTTCCAAAGTTATGTAGTTTTCAAGAGACATGTCACAAATACCATCACAAAAAACTCCTCAAGTTGATCGTAGTATGCTATAATTATACTATTTTTCTAAACATAATTTCTAAGCAACAATCATGAAATCTAAACATTAGTTATCTATTCATTGGCATAACTATGCTATGTCAACTTATTCATTTATGAATAGTTTTAAGATTGATATTGTACTACAACAAATTATAACAATGTAAGATTCATATAGATATGTTAGATAGTATGTACATGCGTATCCAAATTATGCCATAATGACATACAAAATGGGTCACATAGGCATATAGTATACACAATATAGATATACAACTTATGTCATTTAGGCATATAAAGTGGACCACATAAGCATAAAAAGTGGACCATATAAGCACACAAAAATGTCCATGTTGATATACAAAATAAATTGCACCTACAACTACCCCTAGCACTATAATTAGCTCTCCTACTACTTAGTGCCTATAAATAAATTGTTCCTCATCACCATAGATGTATAATATGGGGTGTTAGATGTCTCATTATGATTAGAAACTCTCTTATTAGCTTATTAAGGACTAAATATCTATGACACAACCTTAAAAAATTGTTGTGAATGCAGAACATAAAAATTAGAAAATAATGCATTAAAATGGTGTATGGAAAATGATAGAGTTGCCAAGAACAATTTTTTTCAGCAAAGTGATTCTAGACTCACTGCATGACACCTAAAGGGGTGCCTAGGGCTACTTAACCTCAAATATATCAGTGATGGAAAATCCTATGGAACATACATATAGGGTTAGGGATGTGCATACAAATATAAATATGACATAAAGTATCATTTTTTTAGGGTAGTTGTGACATCACTAGTCCCCAAGTTGAGTGTGGGACCATTATCAGTATTCAAGTACTAAGTGATCACAACTTAAAGACCACATTATCATGACACCCCTTGAGTAGGGTAATCCATTGAGAGGTGGGCTACCTTTAAACTTGGGTTGCCTATATTGCATGTACTCCTCTTTACCACTACATCACAACCCGGTGGATATGATGTAGAGTATCATTACTTGAAGTTAAAAAAGACAATTTAACTATGTGTTCTCCCACTCCATGTGTATGAATAGAGAGGCGATGGGTAGATATTAGATCTTAGTAAATAACTACAATGTCAGTCGTAGGTTTTTGTGATCCAAGTAGGGTACCCATAGCATCTCTCATCAACTGTACAAGCAACAAATGAAAGAGCTCAATTATGAATCAATAAAAAGTATGCCTATTTGAAGACAAAATTAAATTATTCCTTCTACATAAAGAGAAATAGATAGCTAAAAATAACTGTAATGCTAACTACGTTATTATCATAATATTTTAGTAGTCTAGACATGCTATTAATAGTGTTCACCATCATCTATAAAAGCACAACATTAAATAAAAAATGACACAACCTATCTAAGATAAATAAAAATTATTCCTTCTACATAAAGAGAGAGTGAGGTTGGGATAGAAAGAGATTAAAATAGTGGTAATGAGAGGGTGTGTGTGTGTGTGTGTGTGTGTGTGTGTGTGTGTGTGTGTGTGTGTGTGTGTGTGTGTGTGTGTGTGTGTGTGTGTGAGAGAGAGAGAGAGAGAGAGAGAGAGAGAGAGAGAGAGAGAGAGAGAGAGATGTTCTATCTTCCTATGTCTCTATATCTTCTAAGAGGAGGGTAAGGCCAGTAATAAAAAGATATAGAAAATTGATAATTTATTTTCACAACTTGAGTTTAGGGTACTACAGTGCTAATTAGAGGCTCAACTACAAAATCCAAACCAATTGGGATACCCAAAATAGCAATTATCATCTCTAAAAACAAAAAATGAAAGAAGTCAAATATAATCAAATAATTAAACATATTAAAATATATAATTAATATTAATTTACATATATAAATAAATTATAATTAATTATGAATTTGAGTATATATGGTGAAGCAGATAACTCTTGCATATCTAGTTGTGTTCTGACATGAGGAGCTGAAGTAATTGAAAATGGCATATATTATTATGTACTAGTGTCTTAAGGTACTAGAACAACTAAATATGGAATATACTATTGTGTATTAATATCTAAAGGTGCTAAAAAAAATATAGATGTCATATATTATTGTGTAGTTGTGTCCTATACATATGTGTGTGTATCCTTTATGGGTGTGCCTATTGGATTTACAAATGTAATCCATATATGTCTAACCTGAACAGGTGGTCAAATGCACTTACTCCCACATGATGTGAAATGATGTACAATAACTATATGATTCCTTCTAGTTATGCCACCATGTGAAGCACCAATAGGAGGAGGGACACTACTAGATGTGCCACCACCTATGTCCTATGTACAAATTATCAATGTATACCTCCCATGGTCAATCATGACCTATGTGAGCATACTCACTACCTTAATGGTTTTCATCTATGTACTATGATGCAAGAGTTTATTGATGGAAGTATGTCTTATTTTCATTTTATTTCTCTATGGGTGGTTTTTATGGAAGACCCGACTCTACTACGTTGGGATGCTTTCATGTAAAAAAAAAGGTATTTATTGTAGAAAAATTTCACAATAAAGTTTCTCAAAAAATATAATGGAACCTCATTATTAATGCATTGAAGCTTATCCAACACCATCCACCATCTAAACCAAAAAAATTATAAAATCTCCACATGAATACACCAATTAATGTTAATGTGTCTACAACTCATTGGTGGTGTGTCGGTGGTTCTAGACATATGAAACAAAACAAATAATTCTTAATTTTTATTTTTAATATCCTCATATGATAAGTTATTGTAATAATCATTATTCAATACCTCTCTTTGATGTTGCATTGCATCGAGTTGCAAAGTGATAATTCATTGATAGTTTCTAATGTATCAATAAGTGAATTGTATGCATTTTTGTTTTATGAGTCAAAAAATATTAATGATAATCTCCAACTATTGTCACTTTGAATTATACTATTGATATAATTTTGCTTCTTCTAAAAAATAAAATGTTGGGGGGTTTCATTAGGGTTTTGTTGGAGTTTTTTTTCAGGTATTGGTTCCATTAAATCAAGAATCTAAAATTTTTAAAATAAATATTTATATTAGATAGTTGAAATATTTCAAATGAAAAATTTAATTTTAATTTTGATGGCCCCTTTCTCTATGATTATTATAGATAAATGCATGATTAAAAAAATATCATTACAACCCCTAAGCATGCCATAAGGAACATACCTGAGGCAGTGATGCAAGTCTGGAATGTTGGTGGATATGTTTGGAGAAGAATAACATGTACACCCTTTATTTTCCTCTCCTAAATTACAAGAAAACAATGTGAAATAAGAACATAATGTGGGGTTTTATCTATTTATGTATTATTTTTGGGTCTATAAAGGGTGTACGCCCTTTATGATCATTACCAACCCATTTATTATATGTGTTGGTATTTTAAGAAAAAGGTGTGTGTCCTTTGAAAAAAGGCACTAGCCCTTTTTTAAAAATGAAAAAAATTCCTATAAATTATCCCTTTCATGTCCCCCAACTTTGTGCATTCACCCATGTCCTTTCCTAGAAATTTATGATTGGTAGATATTTTACACGTACTTTAGAAATATGAAAATATTAATATTATATATGATAGCTTTACACATATTTTTTGTGTTAAGATTAATTATACCAAGTCATTCTTGTGTTTTTTCCTCTATATTTTATTTATTAATAATTTTATATTTAACATATATCATTAGAATGTGTAATTTTATATTTAATATATATCAATAAAATGTGTATGTTTTGTTATGCCAGTAAAATATGTATGTTTTATGATGCACACCTTAAGGTGGCCTTAAAAATGTAAAAATCTAATTTAATTTATGATAATAAAAAAAGACATGTTTATATAATACATAGTGATTTTTTTACAAATTTTTATAATTATTTTTATATTTTACAAATATTATTTTATTTATAGTTTCAATCTTTATGAATTATGTTTGTCAAAATGTATAATGGACTACCATGTTTATACTCACTTTAAGGAAGTTTACTCTCTACATTTAGTATAATATTATTAAACCTAATTTTTTGAATTACAATAGTACACATTCAGATAGAAATCTAAGATAAATAGAACTAATACCGATAAAGTAATATTTTAAACTATGATACAAATGGTGTTGATGGCTACGAGCGAGAGCGTGAGGCTGGGCGGTCAGACGGAAGCCCCCAAGGAGGATCGGCCTTTGCCTAGGGGGAGTGTGAAGGAGGCTGAGCCATTGTATGTAAGTGAAAATTCAAAATTGAGGAAGATTAATGGGTGTTTGCCGTGAATCTAGGAGCGACCTGTCCTGGTTATTTCCCCAGAGGTAGTGAAGGAAGAGGTGGAATACCTATATTCCCATGCTCTAATCTATAAATTCTTGGGTATTCATATTTTGATATCGGCCTTGGAAGCCTGGATCCGTCAGTCATGGCAGATTGAGGGGGACTTTGACATTATGTTGGCTAGAAACAACTATTTCATGGTGAATTTCTCCTCCATTTCTGATTGGAATAGGATTTTTGAAGGAGGCACTTACTTCTATGACCGCATTGGTCTCTTCCTTAAACCCTAACATGCAGGGTTTAACTCAGCTGAAGATCTTCCAGCTTGCATCCCTGGTTGGGTCTGTTTATCGAGACTCCCCTTAGAATTCTGGTGAGAGGATATCCTACGCTAGATAGTTGCTATGCTGGGAACTCTGATGGCCATAGCGCACCAAATGCTAGACAAAAAGGTAATTTATTATGCCCATATTTGCGTTGATATTAATTTGAATAATCCTCTGCCAGATTCTCTAGAAATTTGTATGGGGACCTCCTCTTGGATTCAACAAATAGATTACAAGGCTATTCCCTTTCGCTGCCACATATGCCATGTGTATGGGCACCAACATTGTCAGTGCCCTCAGGCTTCTAGAGGGAGTGTTTCATCTGAGGATTCATCTGGGCCCTAGGCGGCCAATGGTGATAGAGGAATTGGCCAGCTGGCCCACAATGAAACGGCTCAGACCCACCCAAACAGTACTTTAAAAGGGAAAAATCACCTCAACTCCATAAGAATAGAGCAAGGTACAGTAGGTTTTAGGGGTACTAATAAGGACAGATTCACTCTAGTCCAACACTGAGCGAAGAGCCGAGGGTAGAAATGGCCAAATTTTGATAGGTAGGTCGAGGTAGGCTTCAACAGATTTGAAATTTTGGACAATATGGCTATTGAGGATGGCATCCCAAAAATGCTTCAGGGGGAGGAGGTAGAGGTGTCTGAGCGAATCACCTTCAGAGATGGCTCACAAGACATGGAGACTCGATCGACCCAGGAGATCTCCCTCGAGCCATAGGAAGAGGCCTTTACAGTCACGCTAGTCCCAGTTGATAAGGAAGTCCATTGGGCAGACCTGGCCAAAGAGGTGGAAGCTTCCAGAGTAGAAAAAGGTTCCTCTTTAGCCCTTGGTCTCATGCAAAGACCCTTCAAGAAAGTTTCAGTCTCAACTCTGACACGAGCTGGACGAAGGAAGGATCAAGACAAAATCAAGCTCACAGGAGATTTATTGGTAGAGTCAGGGCTGGTTAAGACCCTGGATGAACATTTCCCCCACTCCACGCAATGATTGTCCTATCATGGAATGTAAGGGGACTGCATAGCATCCCCAGACAAAAATCTATGCATAAATTGATGATTGAATAGTCTCCAAATACCTTTTGTATTCAGGAGATGAAACTTTCAGTAGATTCTTGGTTTTCTTATTTGTTGAACATATGGCAGTTCAGTCATAGCCAATGTGTGGGCATAGTGGGGTCCTCTAGTGGGCTGGCCTTATGCTGGAATCCTGAGAGAATAACACCTCTTCACTGGCTAGCTGGCAGTTTAGCCCTCACAATGACCGCTTCATCTACAGAATCGAGGGAGATCATTCTTGTTACCAATGTTTATGCCCCTGTGGACCTCCTTGGGTAGTAGAAACTCTAGAGTCATATCAGATACCTCAAAATTTGCTACCCCTTTTTGCCTTGGATATTGACTGGGGATTTTAATGCAGTTCTCAACATGAAAGAGAAGAGGGGAGGGCTGGCTAGATTGGGACCCTCTTCAGAGATCCTTAGGCAAAATATTGACCTACTGTGACTCTCAAACGTCAAACCTCTCAACGAGATCTTCACTTGGAGCAACAGGAGAATTGGTGATGCTGGTATATCAGAGCACCTTGATAGATTCCTTATCTCTTCTTTCTAGCAATCTAGCTCCACTTCCTTGGCTTCAAAAATTCTTGACTGGAGAGGATCAGATCACTGGCCGATTAAGCTAACTACCAGCCACATCCTTGGGCCAAAAAAGCCACCTTTTAAGTTCTAACTCATGTGGTTGTGAGAAGCCTCCCTTCAGGATTTAATGGAGTAGTGGTGGAAATAGGGAGGACCCAACTATGGCACCGCTATGTACACCTTCGCCAAAAAACTACAGTATGTTAAGAGGAAGCTGAAATTTTGGAATATACATACTTTTGGTAATCTACACACAATGAGGAAGAGGGCTCAAGACCACCTGGATGGGGTGACCAGGCAGATTAGAGACCTCAGCCTCTCTGAGGAGCTCCATCTAGCTGAATCTCAAGTGGCAAAAGTGTTAACTGAGTGGGAGCTTCGTGAGGAGATATTTTGGAAGTAGAAAGCTCGCATTGATTGGCTCTAGGAGGGGGACAAGAACACCACTTTTTTCCATAAGTATGTTCAAGCAAGGTGTAACAGGAACTTTATTTCCTCCCTGGTTGGCCCAGATGGGACTCGGCTGAACACTTCTCAAGCTATTTTTCAAGGAGCTATCTGGTTTTACTCTGACCTCTTTTCTGAAGGCCTACCTCCTTCTGAGGTGGTAGAGAATATGATGTTATCCTACATCCCCTCTATGGTTACTCTGGGAATAAATGATTCCCTCTTGCGGCTCATTGATAGGGCTGAAGTGGAGGGAGTGGTTTTTAGCATGAAAAGAGGTAAAGCTCCAGGGCCCGATGGCTTCCCAGTTGAATTATTTCAGGACTTCTGGGATATTATAAAATAAGACCTCTTTGAAGTGGTACAAGAATCCTTCTCCAACAAAGAAATGCTCAGGGCCTTGAATGCTACCTTCCTTATCTTAATTCTAAAGAAAGACCAGGCGAATCAACTGGACCATTTTAGGCCCATTGCACTTTGCAATGTGGTATATAAAATCATCACCAAGCTCATTGCAGAATGGCTCAAAGCCTACTTCCCCTTGATTATTTCAGAGGAACAAGGGGGCTTCGTTGCTGGAAAACAAATTCTGGATGAGGTGGCTATTGCTTCGGAAGCTATTCACTCCATGAGTACCTCTCAGGATTGAGCCATGTTCATCAAGCTTGACTTAGCCAAGGCTTATGATAGGGCCAGCTAGAGATTTTTACAAAAAATCATGATGGCCTTTGGTTTTAATCTGGTTTGGGTCCAGTGGGTGCTAAGTTGTGTTACCACACCCTCTTACTCGGTCCTTATCAATGGACAACCCACTGAGCTTATTGGTGCCTCAAGAGGACTCTGCCAAGGAGATCCACTTTCTCTATATTTATTCATCATTCTGGCTAAGTGGCTTGGGAAGCTTATCAGGTTTTAGGTGTCTCAGAGCATTGTGCAGGGCTGGCAGTGGGGGGATGGATTAATCACATCCCACCTCCAATTTGTGGATGATACTATCCTGGTAGGGAGAGCACACATTAGGGAGGCGAGAGCCTTTCGAGGCACCCTAGACATATATCTTGAAGCGACTAGGAAAAAAAATAATGACCACAAATCCTCTATCTTCTTCTTCAACACACCTATGCCTATACAGAGGAGGATTGCGGCTATTTTGAGATTTAAAATTCAAGCTCTCTCGAGAATTTATTTTGGGATTCCTATTGTGGTTGGAAGTTAGCCAAGACTATTTTGGCAAAATGTACTAGACAGACTCAGGCAAAAGGTCAGTCATTGGACACACAGATGGCTCTCTATGATAAGAAGGGTCACACTCCTGCAATCGGTGATCCAGGCACTCCCAATATACCGGTGCATGGTGTAGGCCACCCCTATGTACTTCCTCAAGGATTTTGATGCCCTTTCCCACCAATTCCTTTGGAGTGGTAACTTACATAACACCAAATGGAGTCTTATTAACTAGGATATAGTATGCCAGCCAAAGAAGGATGGGGGTCTTGGATTGCGTTCGGCCATCCTGGCTAGCCAAGTGCTTGCTGTTAAACTGTATTGGAGATGGTACTCTAATCAATCACAACTTTAGGCTCGCATCTTGGGTTTTAAGTATTTTTTGGGGGTGAATCCTTCAGACATCGCTAGGCTACCTCTTGAGTGAGGAGGATCCATGATATGGTAGACTCTCAAATTGGGAGCTCACTTGGTTAAACACAGCCTATTTTGGGTTTGCAATAGCATAGCAGAGGCCCTCTTCTAGGAAGACTCATGGGACGGAGTGCCCCCACTCTTGTCATCACATCTGAATCTGCAACCACTGTGTAACACCCTCCAAGCTGCTGGCTGGATTACTGTGGCTCACTATAAGGAGGAGTACAATTTGGGTGCGACTACTGGCTTTAGATGGAA
Organism: Torreya grandis; assembly: GCA_037957365.1. Lineage (NCBI taxonomy): Eukaryota > Viridiplantae > Streptophyta > Pinopsida > Cupressales > Taxaceae > Torreya > Torreya grandis. Next base: position 2,017,477 of record JARHVA010003332.1, on the reverse strand, counting down.
AAGTTCTTTGGACTGGTCATCGAGCGGCTCCTGGGAGGAGCAACTGGAACTTTCTCAGATCTTAGCTTCAATAAGTTGTAGCTCCTTACAAGGACATGATGTTCTTGCTTGGGGAGGGGACTCTACTGGGTGCTATTCAGTTTCTAGTGGATATCAGGCCCTGATTAAACAAATGCATGGAGAAGCTAACTTCTACTGGGGGAAGAAAATCTTGGAACTATTTTACATGGCCTAAATGTAATTTTTTTCTATGGACATTATTGTACAACATGTGTCTTACCTAGGATAACCTGTGTAAGAGGGGCTTTAAGGGACCGTCCAGATGTGTATTTTGTTGTAGTAATGAGGAAACAGGGCCGCATCTCTTCTTTCACTGTTCATTTGCTAAGCAAATCTGGCACTATTGGTGGAGTGCATGGGGTCTCCCCTGCTGGCACGCATCTTTACTTGCAGACTTTTGGAGCCAGCTGGGCCACCCTCCATCTAAAGTGTCAGTGTTACAAATTGCTTGGATGGCAGGACTGTCATTTATTCTATGGAACATTTAGATAGAAAGAAATAGGTGGATTTTCTAGGAGACACAACTGGAGCGTAGCGCCCTCTGGGAGAAAATTAGATATTCATTGCAAGAGACTCTCTCAGTGAAAGGGTATAATATTGATGACCTAGGGTTAGAAGACACTGGAATTTATTCCAGCATTGCTAGGAAACTTTCGACCACCCCCTACAGTGTACCTCCCACGCGCCCTATGAACAGAGCCAAGCAGTTGCTAAGACCGGTTGGTAGGATGGGACGATGGGCTCCCCCTCTAGCTGAAACAATAAAAGTCAACACTGATGGCTCCTCGAGAGGGAACCCAGGTGAAGTGAGCATTGGAGGCATGGGGCGTGACAGTGCAAGAAATGTCCTTTTTATTTTTTCCATTTACAAAGGCTGGTATTCTAATAATCTCATGGAAGCAATGGCTATCCTGTAGGTGATGCAACAATGTTTCCAATAGGGATGGGATAAAGTTATTTATGAGTCAGACTCTCAGGTTGTAATAAATATGTTAAATAATCATAATTTTGACAGTGTTGATTGGCAGCTGGCGGTGGTTGCATGCCAGGCTCTCCAGTTGAGTACTTCTTTGGAATCTGTGATGTTTAAACATATCCCCCGGGAATGGAATGGGGTTGCCGATTGCCTAGCTAAATGGGCCTCTGAGTAGGGGCCTCAGTGGAAGATTCTTGATCAGAGGTTATTGCCTTTGGATTTTGCTCAGAAGCTGGGTCTTCTGGTGGACCAAGAAAAAGCTTTGTAATTTTCTTGTTTGTTGTTTCTTCTGAATAAAAATTTTACCCCTTTTAGTTAAAAAAAATATTTTAAACTATTTATGCAAATAATTTGAATTTAATTTTAAAAGAGTACTTTTGCTGTAATGTTTTTGAAGCATTAAGTTGTATAGGTGTTACAAATTTTTGATGTTGATATTCTGCACAAGAAGTTAGCCTTTCAAAAAGTTTTAAGCAAGAAATTTTGCAGGGTAATTTTCACGAGAAATTATGAATATAATTTTTGTATGAAAACTTTTTTGTGATATATTTTGTGGAGAATTTTTGTCCAAAAAAATTTGTTGAGAACTTCTATACGATAACTTATACACATGAAATTATGGGCAAGTATTATGGAAGCATTTATTTGTGCAAAAGTTTTAAAAGTAAACAAGGCATTCAAAAAATTCATGTGAATAAATGATCCAAACATGAAAGGGAAATGAAGTGAATTTTTTTTTAAAGGGAAAAAAACCTCAATTAATACATTTTTAATAAATTTCATGCAATGTTAGAAATTTTATATGTAGGTATGCATTTTTGTAGAAAATAATGCACATGCATATTTTTAGGGTTAGATTGGTGTGGTTATGTCCCACTTAGTTTAATCATATATATATATATATATATATATATATATATATATATATATATATTAGTTTTAGATTGGGATGCTTATGGATCTAAATTTTAGAAAATTATGAGTGGCAGTGAATAGTATCCAATTAGTGAAAGTATAAGAGAACCATGTGATGAATTAGTACTAATAATTATCAAATAAAACTCAGGTGCATCTAGAAAATAAATTTGTATGCATTATTACTATCTTCTAATAATCCATGGCGTATAACTTGAATTAGACATTATGATGACCAAGGCAAATGATTACTACAATCATTTCTTTGGCCAAAGTCTTATAAGATGAAAATCATATTCCTACCACTCAACACCTTACAATTATAAGGGTTATAGATAAATTTGAATATTCTTATTGAATTTAAGTCATGTTGTCTATCAAACACAACTATTTTGTATCACAACACAACTAACTCCATACATATAATTGAAATGTAAGTCTCAATTTGGAAGTGATATGGGATTGTTGGTAAATCTAATAATAACTATGTTTCCATTATCTATAATAACATACTCAATTCATCCTCACTAAGCCCAATATAACAAGTATCTCTACCACTCAATAAATATGCTCAACAACTTACAAAGCACAACATATATATATATATATATATATATATATATATATATATGCAAACATAATAATTCATGGTCACATTGTATTTTATGACCTCAACAAATGGGTAGGGATGGCAGGGTGGATAAATAATAGGCTACTCATAAAAAAGAGACACATCAAATGGTTATAATGATTTATTATAATTATCTCATACAAAGAATACCATTTAACCCTAAAATGGGAATCTAAGTTCATGTCATCTAGATTGCATTAAAGTGATATATAGAAATGAAATGGCACAAGGATGATAATCAAATTTATAATATGCAATTACATGCTAAACTCAAATATAACTATATTATATTTATTATACTAAGATAGTCTAAATATGAAAAGTAAAAATATACTAGATATAAAAATAATGATGAATTAATATACTTAGCTTGTTATAATGTTAATGTAGCTTTGGATATGGAGCATACTAAAATTAGGTGGGAAGTAGAATCTAGAATAGTCATCAGATTCTAGATCTAACACTTTTTGCTCTCTAGATAGTAATATTAATCTCAGATGGTTGTGTTGACTCTATTCTCTAAGTTCGATGCTAGTGTCATGTATGAAATATCTAATAAAATAGGATGAGAACACTTGTATGCTTTTAGGTTTTACTTCAGCTTTGCCCTAGTGCATTCAGATCTAGGTCATGGATACTTGTTGCTTATGAAATGATAAGACCCTTTATTTTCATCTTTAAATAACCTTGGAAAAAATGGCTTATTAGGCACATGATGTCAAGATGATCTCAATAAAATTGATGTCAAATGATGTTTCCTACATAGCCAATACTTTGAAGAGGGCCTTAGACTGGTGTAGTTATCTCCTTTGTGTTGGGTTGTGTCTAAATCATATAATATGTGCAAAGTAAGTACAATAGTGACTTATCTTGTAATTTGGTAAATTGAGATCTTGGGCTACTCCTTTATTACTTCAGACCTATAGATATGTAGTCCTTATGACGGATATGGAAATAAAACTAAAAAGGGAAGCTTTTTTAACTTAAATGCTCTTTTATCTAATTTTTAGGTAAGGAATGAATGAGGGTTGACCTTGTATTTATATCAAATCCATTTAGATTAATAATTTGTATTAAAGAAATTAGGTTGACCATTAGAATATGTTTTATTTATAAATTAGATGACTTTAGGGCACTAGACATTTGCATCAAGATATCACAATAGTGTCGATGCTACTATCTAACCCAAACATTAGTGTCTAAGGAGAAAGAAAATAAGTACATGTTCAAAACTTATAGAGATGGAAGATAATTACATTTTAAGCATTATAAGAAATATAAAACACATAGGTCATCAATATAAGATTGGTTAGACTAAGATATATAGGCCAAAAGGCACAAGGATAGAGCAGATGTGAGACTTGTGGAAGCGAGAAAGGTAGAAAACTAAGAGGATAAATAAAGGTTTGAGTTTTCCAAATGTACAAGACTAAGGTATTATAGAATCAAAAAATATATTTTATATTTATCCTCCTTTAATCTAGTAATGAATTTTCTAGTTTAAAGTTAAGGAATGCATACTTGGGTGTGTATGCACACCTTGTATTTACATATGTCTAACTTGAATGATTTACTGGTGATTGACCTAAAAGAAAGAGAATGTTATAATATAAAATTAGCGCATATAATTTGGTTTGAAATTACTTCAAATAGATTGAAATTTAAATAGCAAATCTTATAAATACACATGTGTGTCGATGTAACTTCCTTACATATTGCCAAGTTATTTTTAAAAAGAGTTAACATTGTAAGGCCATGAAAATTAAATGTAAGAAATATAGATAAATATTTAAAGTGAATATATCCAAGGGGAGAGAGAGAGAGAGAGAGAGAGAGAGAGAGAGAGAGAGAGAGAGAGAGAGAGAGAGAGAGAGAGAGAGAGAGAGAGAGAGAGAGAGAGAGAGAGAGAGAGTCACATACTCCCAAATTTGGAGAAAAAATGAGTTGCCACTTGGGAATGGAGATTAGCTCAACTATGTAACCAAATGATACTTGTAATCTGGTGAGGCAAGATGATAAAGTCCAACCTAAAAACATGGAAATATTGAGTGATTTGATTTATTCAATCATACCAAATGTTTAACCAACTACTATAGTAGATTGGCATAATAAAATTTTGTAGAGTATCAATACAAAAAAAAGTCTATGATATGGTAATAATTTAGAAAAGAGTTCTAAAATCTAAATATGATTTAAATTTTATAATATTATGCACATATTACATAGAATATGCACCTTAGATATATATCATGATGAAATTATGTATAATAATAATACCAATGTATATAACTATACCATAATTGTGAATCATAATCATACAATTGTGTATTTTGCCTAGTTGAAATAACTATGTAAATGCAGAGAACATGTTTCCAAAGCATGCCCTCACTATATATGGAGAAATATAAAATTTTATATAAGTAAAAATATAAATGACAATTTTCCAAAACATGCCCCCAATGTAAACTAGAGATGTTGAATATTCAATAGGTATGGAGAACATGTTTCCAAAACATGTCGTCATTGAATCTAAGAACCCACATAAGTACCATGCTTAATGAATGTGGAGAACATGCTTCTAAAGCATGCTCCCATTGAATTTGAGAAATGATATAAATACCATACTGAATCAATGTGGATAACATGCTTCTAAAATACACCCCCATTAAATTTAGAAACTGTGAATGCATGGAAGCCATGCCCATATGACATGCCTCCACTAATTCTAAAACCTATGCCAAGTGTGGATAACATGTTTGTATGACATGATCTAAATAATATGCCCCCCTTAAGACAAGGTAAAGATAGGAATTAGTAGTTACCTCACCTCAAAAGGATAAGACAACTTTATGCCCTATGAATGTAACCATGTAAAGTATAGAAGGAAACATATTTAGGTAAATGTATCATTGAAGTGCATATAACCATTGTGATTACACGTATGCTTAAGATTCATGATAAATATCATGGAAATATCTAGATAGTAATAGTACAATATCAATAATAAAATAAACACACACATAAGAATACTCAAAAACAATTCAAAAGGTAATGGCCCAAGGAAACAATAAATAAAGGCCATGTTCAAATTCTACACAGTTAAAGGGATGTGACTCAGTCAAGTGTCCATAAAGGTAAGGATAACATATTCAAATATTAATACTACACACAATTAATGAAATCACACCTAGACATGGGGGCCAAAAGAAAATGAGCATATTCAAATTCTCAAAAAAGGAATACAAGACACTCAAGGAGGTGCAAAAATTAAAGCATAAGCAACTAGCATAAACATGCCATAATAGCCGATGGATCCAATGTGATAGGAAAATATGTCAAGTATATATCATATCAAGTACCCTTTGTAAGATATAATCATGGAAAATAGGCTTGTGTAAGTACATATGTAAGCTCAAACATAATAATGTAGAGTGATCATTGAATCATATAACCTATATGTATCAAGATCAAAGAAGCAGATTCCCCTAATGTCCATATTTCATGAGTATGAAGAAGGAAAACATATTAAAAAAGAATTTATCATGTGTCTATGTATTCCTGTATGATACTCAAGTAAAAGTGTGACACATATTTATATGTAGGAGTAAATTGGTATGCCATCGATCGATATGGAAGTAACATATGGATGCCAAGGATCTAATAAAAAATGAAAGTGTGAATGTTTTTGTAGTTTTGAATTTATTTTGGTATTTTTGAAAAAAAAATAATAGGAAATATCATCCTATCATTCCATCCAATGAATGGCCATATATATCTCCCCAATATAAATACGGTGTAATACTTGGGCTATGCTACCAAGGAGTATGTGTAGGTGCCATATTTGTCACTATGATATCAATGGTGCTCTTTACATGTAAAATAGGACTCTATGGTTTTCAAGCAATAATAGGTGTAATAAGAGTGTGGATTTTTATAACCCATCATTGAGTGTTGTGTAGTTTCTTTAGCATAGTAGTAATATGTGCATTTTGAGGTGTTCTATATATCTTAACATGGTGTGTAGTAGTATATTAGAATTCTATGGAATCCATGGTATGTCTCTAGAGTAATGGCTCTCGAATAGTAGTTACCTAGTAAGGGGTATTGCTTGTTACTTACCCTTTTACAATGAATTAGCCTTAGTAGTATTTATGGCTAGTTGTCTGGGTATAATTTTATTTTTTTCAAGAGAATGCTCATATAAAATTCTATAAATTGCACTTACCCAATTTGCATGAATGTATTTAACACACCCATGTACCATAGAAGGTACTACTTGAAGAGTGTGTATCTAAGGTCTTCCCAATAACATATTAAAGATGCCTATGAAAGGGATAATTGAGAAAGTGGTAACCATAGTATGGGGACAAACTAAAGTAAACATTGCCAGAAACATTTTGGGAAGTCCTATAAAATGATATAACTAATTTGGTAGAGGGTTGTAAATCATGATGAGTATAACCCAATTGTGTAAGTAATGCCATGGTATAAACATTCTCTCTTGCACCATTATCAATCATAAAATTGCATATAGGGTGTTTTTCAAGGTATGCTTGAATGAATAAAAAATGAAGATCAAAGTCATAATCCTTAATTTTAATGTCATCAAAGGAAATAGAAGGTATTTAAACCATGGGAGGTATACATTGCATGTAACTACCAATAATCCCATCTAGTGGTGTCTATAATGTGATGGAGGAAGATGTGCATTATATATGATTTGGACTTCTGGTTCTTCCTTCTAATGGTCTTGTAGATAATTGTTAAATATTTTATATTTATGTTGATCTCCAAGTTGTGAACCCAATTCCTTTAGAGGAGCCTCAAATATAAGTTTTTGGTCATTAGTAAGATATTGGATCTTATGTTTCAATGTAAAGCATCTACATGTAGAATGTCCTGGTCCTTGATGATAATCAAAATAATATTTTTCATCATCTTTTGAGAATAGGTCAACTCATAGAAACCTTGATAGGATGAGGGAGAGGTATAACCTGACACTCTAGTAATCATGGAAGTAATGAAGTTGGAGACTTAGGTAAATGTGTAAATTATCTTTGTGGTTTATTAGATAGCATCAGCTAATTAAGTTGATTCAAAATTGTGTTAACCATTGTGTTTTTTTCCTTTTAGGTTGATGAGGATTTACCTTATAACTTTGTTTAATTTTGAATTTGGTGCTAAATATAGATTTAGTTGGTGTGTTTGCTACATAATTGAGTGCATTTAATGGCATGAGCTTCATTTCATTGTCCCATACAATATTGGATAATTCATCAAAAGATTTGAACTTTTTGTAAACAATGGACTCATGTAAATGATTAAAAAAAAATTGGATATATCTTTCAACTCTTTGTCTATCATAAGATTGGTCATTTTGGATATCATTGTCTTATCTCTCAAGACATAATTTATTGATAGGTTTATCGGTTCCTTGTTTGATTTTTACACTTTAGGCATAAGAAACCTTTTCAAAAATGTTAATGGAAAAGTATGCATCGGTAAAAGGTTTGAATGCTTTGATGGATTGTAGAGGTAAATCATAAAACCAACTTAAAGCATAGTCCTTAAAGATTCTTGGAAATAATTTGGTCAAAAGTTTATAATTGGAAGTATAGTCAAGGCATGTAGCATAAAATATTCAAAGACATTTTTCAAGATCACCCTTATCATCATAAAATGTGAACTTAGGTGCAACAAATCTATTTGTAAAGGGGTGTAAAGAGATTTCAAGTGCAAGAGGGTTATATAACACATATTGCGAATATATGGTATGGGGGTATTTTAAAGCATTTTGCTCATTATTTGTAATCTTATCTTCCAAGGTCTTTATAACTTGAAGGAATGATTGAACTGTAGGCCCGGTGGAATTTTGATTAGCAAGTTGAGTAGTCACCAAAGGGGATGAAAACATGTTTTGAGTAGTAATAAGCATTGAAATTGGTATTTGTGTTGCAACGAGTAATTTTGTGATAGATGTATATATAGTACTTTATGGAATAAATATTTAAACACATAATTCATAAACCCACTAGATTTAGATGGATTGAGAAGTGTGGGGTGAATTATAGTACCTTCTAAAGATTCACCAATACTAGGTGAGGAAGACTTAGTTTTATCTTGTTTACTTATTTCATCTCTTGTAACATATATAAATGCATGTATTGAACCATTGTTATTATTGAGATGATTAATCAATGCCTTTTTATATTCCATATGAAATTGGGTTTTTTGCACTAATATTTTCCATTGCATCATAAATGCAAATTTTAAAATTTACAACAAAGTATAACAATTGTAAAACACAAATTTATCCTAAGGTTTGATGTTCAAAGGTTAGGTTCAACAAATGTTTAACCCTAAAATGGTATATCTAGGTTGGTGTTATGTAGATTACATTAAAATGGTATATATAAATAAAATACAAAAGGGTGATAATCCTATCTATAGTGAGCCAATTAGATGTTAAACTTAGATATAAGCATACACTAAATTTATTATGTTTAGATATTCTAAATATAGAAAGTATAACTATGCTAGGTAGAGAAATGACAAAGAAGTGAGGTAATTATTTTTTTTTTATGCTAATGTAGTTGTGGATATGGAACACCCTGAAATTAGGTGGGAAGTAGATTTTGGAACAATCATTAGATTCTTAATCTTACACTTATGGATCTATGGATGGCAATTTGTCAACTTGGGACAGTTGCCTCAATGTTATTATATGGGTTCAACACTAGTGTCCTATAAAAAATATATACTGAAATATGATGCAACCACTTGGATACTTCTAGGTTTTACTTTGAGTTCACTCTAGTCTATTCATATCTAGGTCATGGATAGTGTTTGCTTGTTAAATGCCACAACCCTAAATTTGTATCTTCATTATGACCTTGGGACAAAATGAGTTAGTTGGCACATGTTGAGATAACTCTAATGACCCCATTGTCAAATGGCATTGCCTACATAACTAATACTCTAAAGACGTCTTCATACTAATGTAATTTTCCCCTATGTTTTGGCTTATGTGTGAATCACACAATGTGTGCAAAGAAAATACAATATTGACCTAGCTTGTAATTTAAAAAATTGGGATCTTGGGCTATTATTTTAGTACTTCAAACCTATAGATGTATAGTCCCTATGACTGGTATGGAAATAGGAAAAAATATGGAAACTTTATTCAGTTGAATGCTCCTTGAATTCTCTTTTTTCTCATTGCTAGGTATTTGTAGGTGAGGAATGTATGAGAGTTGATCCTGTATTTATATCAAATCCTTTTGGAGTAATAACTTGCATTAAATCACTTACACTGATCATTAGGATATGTTTAATTTGTAAATTGGATGACTTTAGGGCACTAAAAACTTGTGTCGAGATAGGGTATTAGCATTGATGTTACTGTCTGGCCTAAACATTAGTGTCTAAAGAGAAAGAGAACATGTACAAGTTTATAAATTGTAGAGATTGAAGATAAATACATTTTATGCATTATAGGAAATATAGAAGACTGAGGTCATCAAAATGATACTAGTTAGACTAAGAGATATAGGTAAATAAACATAAGGATAGACCAGATGCAAGACTTGTAGAAGTGGTTAGGCAAAGATTTGAGAGGAACAACCAAGTTACCAAGGTCTGTGTTTACCAGGGGTATAAGACCAAGGTGTTATATAATCATAAAATATCATCTAGAAATACATGAATATCTAAACTTAATAAATAATCAAAAAAAATTCAAGGATGAGAAAATGTGAAATAGAAATTATTTAAGACTCTAAATCAAACACCCAAACAAACACGGGTACATGACCGCTAACAAATCTGGGTAAATAGTTGGCTAGTTACTTATGACCAAAGGCTACAAGCAACAAGACAATGATTCTATTTATAATATTTTACAACATTTTGGCATTAAGAACACCCACTAAATTATCTGTGTCTACCAATTCCTCTAGGGATGATATGTGCACAACATTACAAATGTTTTTACAGAACACCCATTGTTGGGGTTATTCCCTAAGTACCTTAGAATAATGAAGTTCGTCGATCATGTAAAAATATGATCTATCATCATGGTCCTTGTAGTCTTTAATGCCTCTATGGAAGCCTCGCTTTACCATTATCACAAGCTTCAATCCTTGAAGCACGTTTTCACACTTCATGTCCTGCTCGACTATAAATATGCTAAGTTAGTGCACTCTTAAGTACACTCACAAGTACTCTGCTTTCTTAGAGAATTTTTTATTTGTCAAAATTATTTGTGGGCAACTTTTTCAGCACCCTAGTTACATTTTATTTTCATTTTTTCTATATAACACCTTGAAGGCTTGGTTTTAGTTTTGAGTGTTGGTCAAATCATTGGTTTTGAGTTCAAATCCTGAAAAAAAAGTTTGTTTTTGGGGAGAAAAATATTAGCAATTGGTCCTACATAAGCCCTACTAAGAGAAGCAGAACATAAGTAGACAAACTTTTACATGATCAAGATAAGCATATACTCTGACCTAGTCATCATATTGGTCTTTCTGTTCAATGTGCTTATTTTCACCCTCAGCCTTAACTCGATGAGGTGTGCCCTTCACTGTGTTTGACAATTGACATTTGAATCATCCAATGAAGTGGCAATTAGACTAATAAACATGGGATTAAGTAAGGCAGCCATGAGAACCCTACCTGTTATTGTTTGCAACACTACTTCAGAAGTGGTGGAGGTAAAATTCAATTGGCATATTTATTTTGCAAAGGTTGTTGATTAGGAAATGGTTTGAGTCATGCCCAAGTGCAACCATGTCTTCCACATGGAATGCATTGACGGTATTTGTGACCAATTGGAGGACAAAGTTATCGACCATTTTCGAGCTACTATCTGTGAGAATATCAATCTCTACACAGAAAAGAATGAAAAAGAGTTTTAGGACTATTGGAAATATTTTGATTCTGTTTAAGGTATTATAACCATTACATCAAACGATATATCGACATGTAATGAGATATCAATTAACATTATATTATGTTATATAATTTTTCCATATTTTCTTAACTTTATTGTCTTTATTTTCATGTATTATTGTATATAAATTAATATTTTTATCATCCATAAATCTTGAATTTCTCCAAAACATTTATTAAATCATTTGAATCTAGCAAATAAAAAAATAATTTATTTTCTATTTCTTACTATATATATATATATATATATATATATATATATATATATATATATATATATATATATATATATATATATATATATATATATTTCATGTATTATTGTATAAAAATTAATATTTTTATCATCCATAAATCTTGAATTTCTCCAAAACATTTATTAAATCATTTGAATCTAGCAAATAAAAAAATAATTTATTTTCTATTTCTTACTATATATATATATAATGTCAAAAGTTATAAATAAGAAAAAATACACTATTTCTATTAACTACACATCATTAAAAAAAATTAATTGAAACAATTACAATATATATCTACTCAACATGTACATAATAATATAAACTTTAAAAATAATTTAATATACTATACTATACTATCTCTCTCTCTCTCTCATATATTTCAAAATTGAATCTGTCATAATACATCTAAATTCGTTAAAAAAAGTGTAATTTAAAAATAAACTGTAAAAAAAAATCAAAAACTAAAAAATATTTGACAATATAAAAATATAAATACAATATAGAAATGAGAAAATAAAACCTCTACTAAAAAATACTTGTCAATGCCATTTTGCCATAGGTAGTCGATGCATATTACGTGAATTGTGATCTATTCTCTATTCAATTAGTGGGTTTATTTGAAACTGTGAGAGTACCTATACTATATCTTATAGTATTTTATGACATCAAATATTGTTATTAAGGATATATTATTATTATTATTATTATTATTAATGGTAATGTTTTTTTTTAAATTATTTTTTTAATAATTTACAAATATATTTAACCAACAAATTCAGAAAATATAATATAGATTTTTTATAGAGACTAATAAGAATATAGAAACAATTTTGCTAAAGCTTTCAAATTAATTTTATATTTAATTTTAATTTTACATTTAAAAAATAATAATTTTGTTATCATTTAAAAATTAGATATATTATTAATTAGTATTGACAAACGATACTAATCAAGATTTAACAGAATTGACCTTACATAAACAAAAACACAACTTTTGAGTTGAATGAATCACAAATTTATATCAATTTATTTTATCAGAATACAATCATAATTGGACAATAAATGAAAAACTAAGTACACATCTTTTTATTATACTTACTATATTCAACATGCATGCCACATATTAAATCCTTACAATTAATTTTAATATTTTATATTCAAATATATGTTTAAATACTATATTTAACAATTTAAATTATTTTACTAGTTTCTACTTTATTAAAATTTTGAAAACTAAAATAAGGAAAAACACCTCCATGTTATAACATAACCCAACTAAACTTTCTTAAAGCATGGGAGCATAAGATTTTTAGCTAGGAATGATTTCATGTGTTATTTTGATTTGCTTTTGCATGTTTGAAAAGCATTTGAGTTTAGTTTTAAAAGAAATAATACCTTTAATTTTTTGAAGCACTAATTTGTATAATTATGAAAATTTGGCATGGATGTTCTGCATAAGAATTTAGTCCTTCAAAAAGTCTTATGCAGAAACTTTTCTAGAGTAATTTTGTGCAAGAAATTGTGTATAGAATTTTTACATGAAATTTTTTTTGTGAGATATTTTATGGAGAATGTTTGTGTGTTAACTTTTTTACAAGAATTTTTGTGCGAGTTGTATGGAAGCATATATTGGCATAAAGTTTTTTGAGGTGAACAAAGCACTTCTTTTTTCTTTTTCTTTTTTTTTTTTTAATGAAAAATGATCCAAATATGAAAGGCCAATGTAGAAAAAAAATTTAAAAAGGTAAAAGAAAAAACTTAATTTATAATTTTTTTTTAAAAATTATACAATGTTAGAAATTATGCACTTTTTTTAGAAAAGCATAACATGCATGTTTTTAGGATTAGATTGGTGTGGTTACATCCCAATTAGTTTTAGATTACGATGCGTAAGGATGCAAAACTTAAAAAAATATGAGTGGTATAGAAGAGTATCCAACTAGTGAGAGTATAAGAGAACCATGCGAGGAACTAGTACGAATCACTATAAATAAGAAATCAAGTAAAATAGAACTAGACAATACATCCATTTACACATTATCATTATTTTCTGACAATCCATGACATATAAATTGAACTAGACATTATGATGAACATGGAAAATGATTATTACAATCATTCTTTGGCCAAAGACTTATGAGATGGCAGTCACATTCCTATCACTTAACACTTTACAATTACAAGGGTTCTAGATAACATTGACTACCCTTATTGAATCTAAGGATGAATGTTGTTTATCAAATGTACAACTATTATGTATCACAACACATCCAAATCCATACATATCATTGAAATGTAGGTCTCAATTTGTAAGTGCTATGGAAATGTTGGTATATCTATAAGAACTATGTTCCAATTATGTTTGCCAAATTCCTCAACTCATCCTCACTAGTCCTAGTACAATAAGTACCTCTACCACTTAAGGAATATGCTCAACAACTCACAAAGTGAAACATCTATATGAAAAAACATAACAATCTCTGCATACCTTGGCTTCTATGACCCCAATAAATGTGATGAAACAATCATGAAGAATGTTATCATTAGTGGCCAATACTCAAGACAAAGCAATGATAGCCATTTTCAATAGAATTCATCTCCAAATTAGAAGTCATGTCTAAAATGTTGTGTTATACATAATACATGCCTGGACACTCTAACACATTCATTTTTAATATAGAAGAGGGAAACTCCATAGCCACTAAAGGAAACACCCAAACTCTATTAGCGTGTTGATGTGCCCCAAAAAGCCACTCTTACACATAGTGCCACTACTGCCTTGAGATATTACTCCTAATTGATTAGTATGTTATCAGTTAATTGTAGGATTGCTAGAGAGTATCATGCATCCATTTGAGATGAATTACCACATTTTTCATCAGTGAAGCTCTTAGCTCAACTTTTTAAGAATGATCATAAATTATAATTTGCTTATGAAAAATATAATATTAAGAAGATGTGTTTTATTTGCTATGTTTTCTCCTATGTGTGCCACCATTTTCATTTCCATTTTTGAAGCATTCATTTTGTGGTTCTTCTTGGATCCTGTAGGATTTTCACATTTATTATCCCTTAGTGTGCCTTGTCTTAGGAAGATATTATCCTATTTAATGACCACTTCCCCATCTCAACCAACTATTGAAGCCATGAAATAATAAGGTGGAGATTTGAGCTATGGTGCCCCTACTCGATTGAATGAATAAATTTATCTCCAAGTTCTATCATGAGATAATGAATTTAAACCAAATGTTGTATTGACTTTACATAAATTTAACTCTGTTTGTCAATGGTTGGAGAAATTTTGATTAATAAGGTATTTTGTGGGTTGTATTCCTTCTTAAAGCATGCTTAAAACTTGGGTGCAATCACCTTGGAATTTTCATGGCATCAAGTTTGAAAGTGTCCAAAACATGACCAAGGGGTTTTTCTTATTGTGTTTTGTAAACCTTACCCATATTGGTGTAATATTGAATAAATCCTCTAATTGGTACATTCATAACTTCTTGATAGTGCTTTAAGCCTAGACCCAAGACTTCATTAACATAAAGGATGTTACTCTGAATGTCCTTGTATGGGTTGAGTTGTGTAAGGAAATTAATTAGATGATTTACAATAATAAAATTATCTATCACAAAATTAAGAGCATAATAAGTAGATCCAAAACAATAATTTGTAGAAGAGTAGAATTCTTGAATATTATGACTTAGCCACTTCAAGGGGGAAACCTACACAATAATGTAATAAGAACATAATTCAAAATATGCTAATAAATGACTAACCACTACCTCCTATATATACTCTACTTAGTCATGTTTATTCTATAGGCCGACCATACTAAGAACATCAAGAAATATAACAAGCTAATATAAAGGTATTTAAGCCACAAGTCCACCACACATATCCATAGATGTACTATATATTAAGGTTGTAACATGCCCCTCCTCTTCAAAACAATGTTTTCCTCAATTTTTAATCAAACCAAGATGTTGTTGTAGGAACTCTTCATCCTCCCATGTTGCATCTTCATGATGTAAGTTATTCCATTTAATCAAATAATGCTTAATGACTCTGGTCTGTAGTTGATTAGTGTGTGTCTGAAGGATCTCTTTAGGCTCAAGAAATACTTAGCATTATTCATTCAATTTAAGTGCTTCAGTCTGAGGTGAAACTCTATGTCTAATTATTTTCTTCAGGAAAGGTACACAGAATACTAGATGCATGCAAGTGGATGGGGGTAATTACAACTTGTAAACTGCACTACAAGTTTTATGAAAGATTTGGTAAGGAACATAATATTTAGGTGATAACTTGTTATCCTTTTTTAGTTGCTTAAAAGACATCTGCTTATATGGCTATAAATGCATAAATACCCAATCACCTATGTCAAAATGTTGGTCACTACAGTGTTGATCTACTTGTTTCTTCATTTGATTTTGTGTCATTTCTAAATTCTTTCACAAATTGACTAGCACCTCTTATTAATGGTGAATGTGTTCCTCAAGATCTTAAACCTTAGGATGCATTTTCAAATCTGAAGTAATGGATGGGGGATGATACCCATATACTGCTAAAAAGGGAGACATCTTGGAAGATGGGTGAAAAGAAGTGTTATACCTCCATTCAAAAAGTGGCAGCCAATGAACCCATTTGTTCTATTTATTAAAAAATAAAAAATAATGATACCCTTATAGACATTTTTTGACTATAGTTGTTTATCCATTAAAATGAGCTATGAGCCAACTAGTTTCCCAAACATCCAAATAATTTAATCTAAAAATTACTAGTAATTATGGGATCTCAGTCACTTACAATGATATTTGGAGTACCATGCAATTTATGAGCTATATGAAAAAACACAGAAGCTATTGTACTAGAAATAAATGGTTTTGATAAGGAAAAAATGAGCATACTTGGTGAGTTGATCTACAACTACCATAATAACATTTTTACCCTCAAACCATGGTAGCCTCATTATTAAGTCCATAGAAATATCTTCCTAACCCTAGTTAGGGATGGATAAAGTCTAGAAAAGACTTTAGGTCTTAATGGTTTCACCTTTATTTTATTGACATACCACACATTTAGCCACATGTTTTTGGACATACCCCTTGAGTCCCTCCCAAAATAAACCTTTTGTTATTCTATAACAGGTTTTCAAAAATCTAGAGTGATCTACCAATGGAGAGGCATGAAGTTCTTGAAGAATTTTATGTTTGAGGAGAAAAATCTTATAGACTGTGCATTTAGTATATATAGACATAAATAAATGGTCTATGCAAATAGGTATACTGCATGTTTTTATATACAAAAGTAGACTATGTAAAATATATAAAAACTTCTAGTATATATGGTTGAAGAAGATTATATAGACTAAATGATTTTGAGCAAAGTAGTCTTAAATAGTGAATTCAACTTCTAACTTGTGAACATAGGAAGTGAAATATGTCATTAGTTAGAAATGATCTCCGTGAGTGTTTGATTTATATATAAAACATAATTCATTGTGTTAATAATTATTGACTATTTTCCACTATACTTGGTATCTCAAATCTTTGTATAATGACTTAAAATTAGTGAAATTGTAGAGAAATGAGACTGGGATTTAAATTGAACCAAATTGAAATTATATCATTTGTGTTAGATAATGAAAATAAGGGTTTTGATAATAATAAGACCCTATATGTTTCTCTAAGCCTTTCTCATGATAGTTATTATATTTGAAGCATTAAAATAATAATGAGAATTTATGTTAGTATGATCAAAATAGTAAATGTATATTAAATTATATATTATGGGGTTTATAAAAATGTATCATAAATAAATATATGAATATGCCTATGTGAGAGCTTAGATTCTCATATACATATATAACATATATTTATAGAATGGGATGCTTGCCTATATTTATAATAGTGATTAAATAGATAAATCATGAAATCCTAAAGGATAGGGAACTATAACTATATGAACATATCCTATGCTTATAAATGGATGAATAAGTGAATCTTATGAGTTTACTTAAAATGGTTATATAAGTTATGATTGCTAGTTTATATTAAACACAAAGTTTTCTATTGTGAGAATAATGATTTTGTATCTTTAGGATTTTCTTTAGGAAAGTAAATTCTATGGAATGAGTGGTAGTTACCCATTTGATAAATAATTTTTTTTATCATGATTATTGTTTATATGATAAATAATGATAGTGAGGTTCATTCATATTTTAAAGGACAAAATATATGTATAATTATTATTTTAGAGATTAGCATGTGTTGTAATTACTAACAGAAATAATTGCTTGAATCTATTGGTTATTGTTTGTGTTAACTAAATCTAGAATTACTAACTTTAACTAAGCAATGAGATGGACTTCATTAGCTTAGTTAGAATATCCAATGCTAGATGAAGGTAATCCGATCAAGTGGTGTGTATTAATTTGACTGATCTTGGAGATCATATATTATTTAAAAACTTTGGCCAAAGTAATTTTAGATAGACATTATCATTTCATATTTATGATTTATATTTATGTGAAATATCATATTATAATGTATTTTTTTATGATATACATTATGTAGTATAAATCTTAGAGCACATAGGTACTAGCATGTCTCTCTAGATTCCCATGCCATCACTATTTACGCATCTTTAAAGGGAGGGAAATTCCATATTTATGGGATTATGTATGAAGATTTATGGTTTGTGGTTGGTGTAAAAAAATTCTCAGATGATGCTCTCCTTCCTCATTGCAATAATTAGTTGGAGACTACACTTGAGACTATTAGAGATATAAGAGTTAGTGTGACTTGAGCTCCATGAAGAATTGTATCTATTATCATACTTATATTAATAAATCATACTTGATGGAATTATAATTGATTAGTATCCATTAACAATAGAGTTTTTATTATTATACTAGCTATGACTAGTTTTTATTACTTTTCTTATATAGTTATGATTGTTTACATAAGTTGCTAGTGATCAATAAATATAGTTGTACATATTCAATTAAATTTAATATGCTTAATTAATATGTTAAAGATCACTAATTATATTCTTTTGGTGTAATCTAATGAAAGAACAAGTGTTGAGTGTGTGTGTATATATATATATATATATATATATATATATATATATATATATAATTACAGCTCAATATTAGGTAGATGAAAGATTCAAGATTAGGAAGTTTATCATGGGATTAAAACCTTATATTGGTGAAGAGGTGGAAGTTTATGAACCATATACTATGAACCAAGTATTTGAGAAAGTAGTCAAGTAGGAGCAAAAGTTGAAATCTCTTGCTTAGGTTAGGGAGAAGTTTAAGAAAAAAAATTGGAAGTTTTAAACTAAATTTTAGGAAGAAGAACTAGAAGTATAGGAGTGAAGACTCTAAGA
The DNA here is from genome assembly GCA_037957365.1 of Torreya grandis. Lineage (NCBI taxonomy): Eukaryota > Viridiplantae > Streptophyta > Pinopsida > Cupressales > Taxaceae > Torreya > Torreya grandis. The sequence continues at coordinate 1,998,306 of JARHVA010003332.1, read as the reverse complement.
GTCAATTCTAGAATCAGAATACCAGTTTCAACAATGGATTAGGTAGAAATGAACCATGTAATTATTCCAAGGGTAATTTCAAGGGAAAATAATAATCTAATAGGAAGGGACCACCATGAGGTTGCTTCATCTATGGAGGTGACTATTCTGCATGTGAATTTACCCAAGATAATTTGAGTAATAAAGGTTCTGCACCTCAGCAAGGAACTTTTCAATAATGTATTCATGCATCAGTTGATAATTGATAAGTTGAATTCCAAGCTTCCCCCATAGAACTGCCAGGTATTTTATTTGAACATCTAGTATTCATTTTGATAGATATAGGGGCTAAAAAATGTTTTATAATAGTTCATATAATTCTAATTAAATTATCTATAAAAGCTAGTGTAATGGTAAATGCATGGTCAGTAAAATATGGGAATAACTCCAAAGTCTAAGTTGACAAGTGTTTAGTAGAAGCAAAAATTAGGTCGCTAGAATTCACAATGGTTGTGGATCTTTATGGAAGAAACTAAAGAACCATCAATTAAAGATTATCATTTTCTTAGGAATTTTCATGATGTGTTTCTAGAGGAATTACCAAGATTGCCTTCTAAATGAGATTTTGACTTCTCTATTGATATCAAACTAGGATTGAAACCTCAATCTAAGGCATCATATAGAATGACAACTACTAAATTAGTAGAATTGAAGGCACAACTTTAAGAATTATTATCTAAAGAGTTTATCAAACAAGGTGTGTCATCATGGGGTGCACCAGTTGTCTTAATTAAGAATAAGGATGGTACTCTTTGACTTTGCATTGAATATAGAATGTTGAATAAGGCAACCATCAAGAATAGGTATCCACTACCTCGAATATATGATCTTTATAATCAGATGTAGGGAGTAATGATCTTTTCTAAGATTGATCTTAGAGAAAGATATCATCAGTTAAGAACAAAAGATGAATATATTCTAAAGATTCCATTTATAACTTGCCATGGGCATTATGAGTTCATAGTTTTACCATTTGGGTCGTTGAATGCACCTGTAGTGTTCATAAATTTCATGAATAATGTGTTCAGAGATTACCTAGATCATTTTGTTTTAGTATTTTTAGATGACATCTTGATTTATTATAAGGATGAAAAAGAGCATCTTCAATATCTAGAGCTAGTTTTAAAACATCTACAAAAGCACAAGTTATATGTTAAACTATCTAAGTGTGCATTTTTATAAAAGAAAGTGTAATATCTGTGACATTTTATCTCAGCAGATGGCATATTTTTTTATTCAACTAAGATAAGAGCCATTATGGAGTTGTAAAAAAAAGGATTATGCATAAAGTTAGGATTTTCATGGGATTAGTGGGATATTACAAGAAATTTGTCTCAATTTTTTTCAAGATAGCTAATCAAATTACCTCTTTGCAACATAATAATTGGAGTTTTATCTGGTCAGATAAGTGTGAAGCAGCTTTTTAGGAATTGAAAATAAGGCTTACTTCAACACTTGTGTTAAGAGTTTGTGATCCTAATGGTCAAATTTTAGTAATCATAGATGTATCTATGGATCGACTAGGAAGAGTCCTTAGGAAATATAGTGAAGTATTAGCTTATGAGTTAAGGAAGATAAATCTTTATGATGTGAATTACACCCCTCATGATCTTGAACTTGTAGTAATTATTCATGATTTGTAGGTTTGGAGACATTATTTTTTAGGAAAACCATTTGAACTTAATCTTGATAACTTATGACTCAAATACATCTTTATCCAAAAAAAATTGAATGCTCATCAAACATGATAGTTAGATTTTTGTCTGACTATGAATTTTATACCAATTATATTAAAGGCAAAGAGAATAGAGTAACCGATGCCTTAAGTCATAAAATGTACATAAAAGCTTTGGATACTATCAGGAGTAATTTTAAGGATTGTGTGATTGATTTATATCTAGGAGATGAATTCTATGACCAAGTCAAAGATGTTTTGTCTGAGATTGCTCAAAATCCTAGGTATAAAGGATACAACTTAGAGAGTGATGATCTTCTACGATATAATAAAAAGATGTATATTCCATATCAAGAGAATATAAGGAGCATAGTTCTAAAGGAACTACAAAATGCCTTGAATTAAGAACATCTAGGAGTAATCAAGATTATGGTAGAGCATAGGCCACTTTATTTCTAAAAGGGAATCAAAAAATATGTAGCAAAATTTACATCACATTATCGAGAATGTCAGTGAGTGAAAGCTAAACATGTGCATCTGGATGGATTGTTATATCTGCATGAGATATCAGAGTAGAAATGGAAGGTGATTAGTATGGACTTTGTCCAAGGATTACCATTATCATGAAGTATACATGACATGATATTGGTTGTAATTGATAAACTAACCAAGGTAGCATATTTTATCCCAGACAATTTGATAAATTATGTACCATCTATTATGAAGAGGTTCATAAAGGAAATGTATCAATTAATTTATTTTCCTAAATAAGATCATATCAGATCATGATCTGATAATGACTTCTTGGTTTTGGTTAAATCCAAATTCAACTTTAGGTATGCAACTAAATTTTAGCACTGCTTATCACCCATAGACTGACAGTCAAACTGAGCAAGTTAATTAAATGTTAGAGGATCTTCTATGTATGTATTTCTTAGATCAACAATACAAATGAGAATAATAATAATACCTTCCATTGATTAAGTTTGTATATAATAACTCATACCAATATGATTTGAATATGGCACTATTTCAAGCACTTTATGAAAAAAGGTGTAGGACACAAATCAATTCGGATAGGTTGGAAGATAGGGTAGTCTTTGGACCTGAGATGATTTAAAAAATTAAGGAACAAGTTAAAATAATCAAGTAGATATTGGTCAAGGCCAATGATAGGTAGAAGAGCAATGTTGATCTAAAAAGAATAGCTATGTAGTTTGTAGTAGGTGATAAAGTATTCTTAAATGTTAAAATACAAAATAAATTGATTAAATTTGGGAAGTTAGAAAAACTTTCACCAAGATATTTGGGACCCTTTATGATTTTAGAATTGATCAATCTTATAGTGTATAGCCTTGAATTTCCACCATCCGTAGATCTATTGCATAATGTCTTCCATGTATGTTATCATAAGAAGTATATAGCTGATCCTTCACATGTGTTGGATTGGAATGCTTTGTAAGTTCCAGATCCTGAGATAGTCATAATAGAATTAATCAAAGTAATTGATAATCATAAATTTCATTTGAATAATATTAAGTGTTATAGTGCAAGGTCTTGTAGGACTATTACTCTGAAGATAGTTCCACTTGGGAGGACTATGATGAGTTCTATAGGCTATTTCTATATTTTTTTTTTATTGATTTGATGCTAGATACTATTTTATATTCTATTAAACTATGTTTGTTATTCAAAAATATTATTTGAATAAGTATCATAAAGATGATGACCAATTTTAGAGGGGAAGGATGTTACATCTTGATTCTCTCACTAAACTAATTTACGTAATTATTCATGGATTAATATGGTTGTTAAAATGCTTTTTTACTTTAAATAGTTATAATTCATTTACTGTTATGGGATAGCTGTGTGTTACTTAGATTTCATGAGTTCATTATTATGAGATGAATAATTATGAATTTTGTACATAATGACTATTACATTTATTTTTAATAGCATTATTTTATGATTTATATCATGATGAAATTGACTAACTACTTTCTTGTTTTGAGGTGGATGTAGAAGAGTTTATCACTTAGAGCATGATGGAGAGAGAGCATAATGAGAGAGGGTGGCATAGATGAAGATGGTGAAGGACAATATATGAATTTTTTAAGACCCCTACACATACCATCTTAGATTTAAAATGTTATATGCATCGTGTGTTTGATGTTAGATGTTAGAGTTTGCATGTTTTAAATGATAGTACGTAGTTATGGAATAAATATTGTTTATGATTGAATTTTATTTATTATACATGGACTCAATGCATGATGTGTAGTAGGATTACATAAGGTTATTTTACTTATGTTTTCTATGATTTTCAAAAGTAAATCAAATAAAGTATTTCTAATTACTATTATATATAGACTAGTATAATGTCTTTATAAACATTATTGAATGTTAACCTCACTATTATTGATATTCAATAATATTAGTACAAGTCAAGCTATTAAAATAACATAAGACATATATAGCCTATATACATTAGTAATTGATTAAAAAAATTATTTATTTATAATTGGAATCAATAATTGATTTAGATATATTTTTTATAAAAGAGATAATTCCCTATATACATTAACAAAGAAAGTTAATAATCCTACAAAAATCTAAGCCTAGTCTTTGATTATCATGCATAAGGCAACATGAAAAATTAGAAGTATAGTTATCATTAGGTAGATCATTAATGTGGACTTATTTTAGTCAAGGTTTATAACACAGAGATCATGCAAAAAATTTTAAACAAAATATATGTTTATAATATTTGAGAAAGTTTGAAAGAGAGAGATTAGGGCTTCTAGTATGTTTAACAAAGACATAACTATGGCTTAGTTAAGATTAAAGGAAAATTTAGATATTATGGATGGAATTCAAATTTAGTGAACAATGGAATGCAAAGTTCAAATGGAAATAAGTCGGCAAGGAGATTAGGATAAGAGGGAGTCATGAAAGAGAAGGATAGGTATGGAAATAAAAGAAGATAATACAGAGCAATGAAGAAAAAGGGTTTCAAGATCTTGGATTTTTTGATACATAAGCTTTGATAAGGTTGGTATTGTTATTATATTATTAAAGGAAATTATGTGTATGGCTCTAGAAAATGAACTATATTTTTGATTTGGATGTAGGCTTAACCATGTGGATGGCTCAGCCATCTATAGTGTTAACCCATTATCCCTAAATCCTAAGTATTTTTTTAGATCTATTAGGATGTTTAAAATGTAGGGTTAAATGAAGTTTTATAAAAAACAACATTTTGTCCTAGACCAGGAAAATAATAACCTTAGTGAATAGTTTGTTGTTAACCAATGATTGTATTTTGTTATACATTTTTCACATAAAGACCTAGTCAAGTGAGTATGTAGATGTAACACTGGAACAATGTGTTATCCTTATTTTTTTTTAAATAGATTGAGTCAATAATAATGTTAAACAAGTTTCTATTTTGTAAAAAAAAATAGGTACTATCATTTTTAAATTACCATAGATATCTTGGTGACAGTCGAGATGAAGTTGAACCTAAATTTGTGATGAATTAACTCATTTGTGATTAATGAACTCATTTGTTTTAAAATCAATACATATATGTATAAGTTTTATCTGCTTGGCAAAACTAATTGAAACTAAGACGTAATTATACATACATACATATAGGGGATTTTACTTAATTAAAAACTTTGAACATGATGAATGAGGTTAAAAGGGGTTTTATATGTTATCAAATTGGAATGGTATTGTTTGAAAACATATATGATGTGACTATTGATTTATTACAGACCACATACCATATGTGACATTTTTGAGTGCATATATATCTAAATTTACTATATCATATTACTTAATTGTAACTCATACAAAATATATAGTATGAATATCTATAAAAAAAAATATGTGTATGTGTTTGTGTGTGTGTAGACTATGTATTTATAATGTTGAACATAGTATATACATCTACTTATGCCTACTTATGGATAAAACTTAAATAACACACACACACACACACACACACACACACACACACACACACACACACACACACACACACACACACACACACACACACAAGCATGCACACATACACACACATATCAGTCACACAAAATAATGAGATAATGTATTAAGATAAACATTAGTCTATTATTTTAAATGCTTCAAATTGTTTGCATATAAATAGACTTTGCATTGAGTATATGTAGACACACATAAATAGTTTGTGTAAATAGGTATACTACGTGTTTTTATATACAAAAATAGACTGTGTAAAATTTTAAAAAATTATAGCATATATAAGCTTGAAGAAGAATATATAGACTACATGATTTTGAGTGGAGTAGTATTAGATAGTGAATTTGACTTCTAACTTGTGAACATAGGAAGTCAAATATGTCATTATCTAGAAATGATAGTCATGAGCATTTGATTTATATAAAGAACATAATTCACTGTGTTAAGAATTATTGACTATTTTCCACTATACTTGGTAACTCAAATCTTTGTATAATGACTTAAAATTCAGGAAATTGTAGAGAAATAAGATTGGGATTAAAAATGAACCAAATTGAAATTATATCATTTGTGTTAGATAATGAAAACATGGGTTTTGGTAATACTAAGACCCTATTTGTTTCTCAAAGCCTTTATCATGAAATTTATTATCTTTGAAGCTTTAAAAGAATAATGAAAAGTTTTGTTAATAGGATTAGAATAGTAAATGTTTATTAAATTATATATTATGGGGTTAATAAAAATGCATGGTAAATAAATATACAAAATATACCTATAGGAGTGTTTAGGTTCCCATATACATATATAACATATATCTATAGAATGGGATGTGTGTCTATAGTTATAGTAGTGACTAAAAAAATAAGTCATGACACCCTAAAGGATAGGGAACTATAACTACATGAATCTAGCCTATGTTCCTAAATGGATGAATAAGTAAATGCTATGGTCTATTTAAAATCATTATATAAGTTATGATTTTTGGATTTTATTAAACACTATAAGATTTATATTGTCAAAATAATGATTTTGTATCCTTAGCATTTTCTTAGGCAAAGTAGATTCTATAGAACGAGTAGTAGTTATCCATTTGATAGATAAAATTGTTATCGTGATTTTTTTTTGTGATAAATACTGATAGTGAGGGTCATTCATATGTTTGATGGACAAAATATATGTATAATTATTATTTTAGAGATTTACATGTGTTGTACTTGCTAGTAGAAATATTTACATGTATATGTTGGTTATTATATATGTTAACCAAATATAGCATTATTGATTTTAACTAAGTAGTGAATTGGATTTCAGCGTCTTAGTTAGTATCTCCAATACCAAATGAAGGTAATATGATCATGTGGTGTGTATGATTTTGACTGATCCTAGATATCATATGTTATTTAAAAACTTTGGCCAATATAATATTAGATAGACATTGTTATTTCATATGTATGATTTAAATATTTATTCAATATCATATTAGAATATATTTCTTTATGGTATACATCATGTAGTATAAATCCTATAGCACACAGGTAATAGCATGTCTCTCTAGATTCCTGCACCATCACTATCTATTGATCTATAAAAAGAGGGTCATTCCCTATTTGGAGGATTATGCAGGGAATCAATGGTCCATAGTTGGTTTAAAAAATCACTTGGATGATGCTCTCCCTCCCCACTACAGTACTCACTTATAGATTACACTTGAAATTATCAAAGATACATGAGTTAGTATGACTTGAGTTTCATGGAGCATTGTATCTATTATTGTAATTATAATAAGGTATCATGTCTGATAGAAATATAATTGATTATTATATATTGAAATCAAAATATGTATTATTGTACCATCTATGGTTAGATTTTATGATTTTTTTATGTAATTATGATTGTTTACATAAGTTACTAGTGATCAGTAAATGTAGTTGTACATATTCACTTAAGTTTAATATGCTTAATTAGTATGTTGAAGATCACTAATTAGATTCTCATGATGTAATATAATGAAAGAATAAGTATTGAGTAAATAATTAAAAATAATAATTATTGCATTATTTTAGTAAATCCTTGTGGGGATGTTACAAGGTATATGTTGTAAATAAATTAAGTTCTACTTTGATTGAATGAGTTTACTGGACCTTTAGGATTTACTCTAATATAATCATGCAAAGTTTAATAATACTTTCTATTTACAAAAATTAACTACACTATTACATGTTAAAACTTGGATGGTAGATAATAAACATAGAAATAGATACACACTAACAGGGATGTATTGATTGAAATAAATTTTCTTAGACATAGATTCAACCAATGGTGATTTTCAACCTTTATTATATCTGTGTTTCAATATAACTTCACTATTACATGTTAAAACTTGGATGGTAGATAATAAACATAGAAATGGATACACACTGACAAAGACACACTGATTAAAATAAGTTTTCTTATACATACATGAAACTAGTGGTGATTCCCAACCTTTATATATATATATATATATATATATATATATATATATATATATATATATATATATATATATATATATATAGTGGTGATTCAAATAATCTCTATTGGGGTTATGGACATCAGGATGGTAGTAGATCAAATATTTTATTTTAATTAGAAGTATCTCTATCAGGCCTTTATTCGAGGTACAAAGGACTATGGCCTATGATACAAGAAGAATGATCATTTTTTTTTGAAAATTTACATAGAGATGGATACACATTGACAAAGACATACTGATTAAAATAAGTTTTATTATACATACATGAAACCAATGGTGATTCCCAACCTTTATATATATATATATATATATATGACATCAGGATGGTAGTAGAGCAAAGATTTTATTTTAATTAGAAGTACCTCTATCAGGGTTTTATTCGGGGTACAAAGGACTATGGCCTATGATACAATAAGAATGATCATTTCTTCTTGAAAATTTACATAGAGATAAATCATTTAGGTTCTATTGATGTCATGAAATTGACATCTAAATTTTTCATTTTTGGGGTCTGGGCTTATTTAATGGGGGAGCAAGAAAGCTAAACTTTATTTATTGATATTCTATTGAGGTAGAATATCTTATAGCACAAGGAACTATTTTTTATGTGATATGGCTATGTTGCCTATTTTCAATACTAGGAGTATCATGAAAATAGCCTATAGTTATGTATTACGATAATCAATGTTTTTTGAAACATATTTGAAATCTAAGATTTTATGAACACACAAAACACATCGAAGTAGAATTTTATTCCATATGTGAACATGTTCAACATCACAACATTCAGCTCCAAGTTTTTCCCCATTCAAGATCATTGTTCAAATGCCTTCACCAAGTCACTTGCAAATGATAAGTTTGAGGAATTTTGAGATTTTTTATCTTATTTTCTTGATACTATGATGAATTTTAGGAGGAGGAGAGGGGTTGTTAGAATAATTAATTAGATAATAGTTAATTCATCCTAGTGAATGAATAATAATGTAAGTGAGTTTAATTTAACAACTCAAGTAAAAATAAATATTGTTATAATTTGTTTAAAACTCATGTAGATATTTAGTCTTAGTTAGGTCAAAGGAGAACTCGTGTATCCTATTTTTTGGGAACTAAGGTTAGTAGATGTAATTATATAAATAATGTCTATTGCCATTACATTTTTTCTTGGTATGGAATTATGCTTATGTTAAAGTTTTGTCTACGAAAAATTCTTTGTGAAAATGGTACCTAATAAAACTTGCAATGCAGATAGAAGTAAAATTCCAAAATTTAAATATTCACACACTAAAAATCAAGCTAGGGAAGATATTTTAGATGAATAATAGAAATACCTGAAATTAGATCTAAAAATAGTTATGAAAACAAAACAAAGAGAATGCAGGTAGATCACCCATGTCAAAGATATATAAGTTTTTTTAGACGCATTAAACCCACCGACATGCCCTAGTAGGGCCATTGAATGGATAAAAAGCACAAGTATTCAATTTAGGTATGTGTCACTGAACTGACAGAGGTCATTTATGGTATGCCACCTTTCTTTAAATTACAAACAAATATATTTATTGACAAAAACTATAAGCAAACTAAAAAAAATTATCACTTGTCGCATTATGATTCGCTAATTAAAAAATTCTTATGTTTTACTAATAAAAAAATTGTGTATTGTTAAAAAACAACCAATAAATCAGAGAACAAGGATAAAATTTTAAAAATAAATCAAATTAATGTTTATTTTTATAAATTTATATAATAAACATAAAAAAATGATACCCGCTACATACTAATTGTTATGTCAAAAATTAAAAAATAAACAAACAAACAACATAAGCATAATAAATAGAATAGAAGGCTACTTAAATTTTATTTTATATATAACTCTATTCATCAAAAAGACTTATAATTTAATGTATATTCTTATTTGGAATGTATTTTTATTGCAAACCTATTAATTTATTATAATTATTGTTATAAAAGGGTTCTATGTAGGGGCCATGTGTCTATAATTTTTTTAAGAAGCGTCTTATGTTAGAATATTGTCTTTATAATTTTGTTAAGAATAGTTTCATCTACCATCAAAAATTTAAAAAATAATTAAAAAGATCTACACGTTAAATTAAGGAAAGTTATTATTTAAATAATTATTTTTAAAGAGTGAAAATAAAAAACTAAAAATTTACATTACTACGCTTTAATAAATAGAAAAAAAAATTTGAAAAAAATTATAATAAAGCTCTACTAATTTCTTTGAACAACATATATTACACAAAATTTTAAAAATCATTAAACCAGAGAAAAAACTCCTATAAATTCTCAACAATGCCCCTTCAAATATTTTTAACCCGCCCCGTTGGGACCTATTCATAGTCAGAGTCATATTCATATGAACACGAGAGAGTCTAACTACGAAAAACATATCAGACTGACTTGACGAAGAATTTTCCACGCATCTATTATGTACGCGTACAGTTTTCTAGGTTCCAGAATGTTGACTGTGGAAGTTTTTTTAATGTGTCTTTTTCCATCACACTCAGGGATTACCTTATGTATGCCCTTACAGAATATTTACATTGTTGCGCCTTGGAATTACAATCTATATATTAATGATTAGGATTTTCAGTATAACGAATAAGGGAGAGAGAGAAGATGAAGATACTGCGAGTATTTCGACCTATCTGCCTTTTATGTGTTGCAACAAGCCTATGTTATGCGTTTTCAAATGACCCAGTTAATATTGGTGTCATTGTGGATTCTGAGTCGTGGGTGGGAAAAATGGCGAAGACGGCTATAAAGTTAGCAGTAGATGATGTTAACAACCATGCCCAACTCCTCAACGCCACTCGCTTGGCGGTTCACCTATGTCACGGGCAATCAGTGCTTGAGGGCGTATCTGCCGGTAATTAAAATAAATTCGTCATTTCGAATTATTCTAATATTAATTATAATCCAGGTTTCATCCTGTGTTTTGTGGGTACTTATTGCAGTTGTTAATCTTCTGGAAAAAGAAGTGGTGGCAATTGTTGGGCCACAAATGTCTGAAGTCGCAGAGATCGTATCACGTTTTGGTGATACAGCGAATGTACCAATTGTATCGTTCTCAGCATCAAGTCCCTTGGTCTCCAACGAAATTTTTCCATATTTTGTCCGCATGACACACAGCGATGATCTTCAGATGAAAGCCATTGCAGCCCTGGTTAGCCATTATGGCTGGAGAAAAATAATATTTATCCACCAGGAAGATAATTTTGGTTTGGGAGCCGCCGCCTCACTGAGCGACGCGTTGAGAGATGTTGGTTCTGAGATTGCGCACAGATCGGCGATAGCCCGAACTGCTATAAAAGAGAAGCTTCATCAATTGATGACATTGGAATCAAGAGTTTTTGTTGTTCACATGCTCTCTAGTGATTTCAACTTGAATCTGTTCAAGGAGGCGCACGAACTGGGAATGATGGACGCTGGTTACGTCTGGATAACAACAAATTGGTTTACTTCTCATTGGGATGTTGTGATAAACGCTTCTACCATGACATCCATGCAAGGTCTCCTTGGAGTCAAAACCCATATGTTCCTAAATTCAGACCACCTAAGGAATTTTAGTATGAGGTGGAAACACCATTTTGGTCTTGAAAACCCCAACTTCCCAGATGCTGAGTTGAATCTATACGGTTTATTGGCATACGATACAGTGGTGGTGATAGCTCAAGCGATTGCAAAATTGGGAACTAACTCTAGTTTTAGCTTTTTAAAGCCCTTAAACGCTTCTCTTATAGTTGGAAATGCAGAAATCAAGGTTTCGCAGCAAGGAAAGTTTCTATTGCAGGAAATTCTTGGGACAAATTATAGGGGTATGAGCGGGCCTATTCAGCTCAGTCATGGAGAAATGAATAATTCTACTACCAGTTATGAGATAGTGAATGTAGTGGGTAAAGCCTATCATGTAGTTGGGTACTGGACAGACAAACCTAATAAGCTTTCCAACGCGCTTCCAGCTGATGGTGCAGGAGGAGTTGGACCTGTAATTTGGCCTGGTAAAACTGCGCAGGTTCCTCGTGGTTGGAATATACAATCTACAAGCCTAAAAATCGGAGTGCCTACAAACAGTTGGAAACAATTCATCGCAATAAAAAGTGAGAACGAGGTCACCGGTTTCTGCAAAGAAATATTCGATGCTGTTGTCAAAGAGCTGGGCTACCCACTTCCGTACAACACAGTTCCTTACAGAAATATTACTGAAAATACTTATGACAATCTCGTCCGACAAGTCTATCTTAAAGTCTGATTTCGCCCCCCTTCGAATTTTATCTCAAAGATTGATATAATTACCATCATTTTATGTTTTAAATTTTCTAAAATTAACTTTCGCAATGACAGAAATTCGACGCCGTGTTGGGCGACACTACAATTTTAGCGCATCGTAGCAAAATTGTGGACTTCACACAACCGTACACGACTACAGGATTTGTGATGGTGGTTCCTACAAAAAGGGACCATGGCAACAACGCATGGACATTTTTGCTGCCATTTTCTAGAGGAATGTGGTCTACAACTGTTGCCTTCGTGGTATTCACAGGCGTGGTGGTGTGGCTTCTCGAGCATAGAGTAAATCCCGCTTTTAGAGGGAGCCCCCCTACCGAAGTGGTCACACTTATCTGGTATTTCACTCTTCCCTGTTTTCCCGTCTCAAACGTTTTTTAAACTTCCCTGAATTTTAAATGACCTAGTTTACAAATTTTGTTTAATGTTAAACTTTTTCAGGTTCGCATTGTCCAGCATATTTAACGCTCACCGTAAGCATCTTTTTCCCCATTATAAATGTTGTGTTTCATCCAAAAAATTAATTCCTCCACAACTGAAATGTTGTTTAAGTTTTAAAATTTTATGAGAGTGCAGATTTTTTTCCTAATATGCATGTTTTGCAGGAGAAAATATCAAGAGCAGTTTGGCTCGAGTAGTTATTGTAGTTTGGCTGTTTGTAGCGTTAGTATTGACATCCAGTTATACAGCCAATCTCAGTTCCATACTTACTGTAGAGCAAATTAAGCCAACTATTGCAAGCGTGGAGGCGGTGGTAGCGAGTGGACTCCCAGTAGGGATTCAAAACAACTCTTTCATACGTCGTTATCTACATGGGCAATTGGGAATTGATCCCAAAAATATGAAAAGGTATCAAACGCTAGATGAATATGCAGAGGCTCTGTCAAAAGGTCCATACGAAGGAGGCGTAGCTGCCATTTTCGACGAGATCCCATATATTCGGCTCTTCCTGTCTGGTCGATGTGGCTATACCATTGTTGGACCTACCTACAAATCTGGGGGTTTTGGTTTTGTAAGTTATTGTAAATCCTCGGTCCTTAATAAGCTACTTTATGAATAGCATTTCAAAAAGGCTTAATTTGAAGTTGGGTCTTCGTTGCAGGTTTTTCCTAAAGGTTCTCCTCTGGCCGTAGACTTTTCAACGGTTATTTTGAATCTTTCAGAGAGCCAAAGTTTTCAAGAAATCGAAAACAAATACTTCAAAACACCCACCAACTGCTCCGACAGTGTAGGGGACTCTAGCAGATTAGGCGTGAAGAGCTTCTTGGGGCTATTCCTCATCACAGGAACGGTATCATCCTTAGCAGTAATAATTTTCATTTTTCATTTATTGTCCAATTTTATGAGCGAACCCAAGGCTAATGGAGAGAATGATGAGGGTAGCATGGGGAAGTCTATCAGATCGTTTATAAAATATTTTGACAAGGAGGAGAAATCGTCGGCGATCTCGAAGGTGGAAAAGTTATCTTGGAGGGACAATCCATGCTATGATTGGGAGGAAAGCTCCCATGGGGGGAGGTAAGCTTATGGCCTTCGCCACGGTCATCCTCCGTTCCAATCCCCGAGACAGCTGATGACGCTCCTATCCAACCAGATTCATGGATGAGTGAAAAACACGTAGACGATTATGTCGGACGACTTCTTATCGGAGGTCTATCACTTTGCCAATTAATCACAATACTATCCACCAATCAATGCAATGAATTTTTCCATGTACCGCTGTTATATTAGTTCAACAATTATTCACTATTATAAATGTCACTTATTTTATATATGATTGAGGTTTGAGGTTTTATCGTTCCATCAAAATGAAAGGATGTTATCTTCCAATCAAATTGGAGATATGGCTGTTTTCTTTTTATAAAATATACGTAAAAAAAATATTCCAATGTCATATTTAAATATTATATATTATGTGAGACTAGGGTAGTGTTATCATATATTATTAAATGTGATTATTTTAATATCGATTACTTAAAAACTTCTCTAATAAATTGAGTTTTTAATTTTTTTTAAATATCACGTTAGAATTATACTATCATATTTAATAGAGCTTAAAATAGAACTTTATTATCATAATTGTACACATGTTGCCAACATAAATTCAAGTTAATTTCATTTTTTGGATGGCAAACACAATTCATGATAAAACTACTTCAAAAACACAATAATAAAAATATAAATTTCGTAACTAAATATATTTATACTTAACTCTAACACCCTAATTCAGTTTTTGAGTGTAGAATTATATTTATAAATTAATTAATCTAAGTTTAAGAGCATATATTTTAAGTAAAACCTTTACATTTATTGACTCATCGAAAAAAAAAATGTAATTATTTTAAGGATATTAACAATAGACATAATGTTGGTGATGAAAGAGAGGAAATAATAAGTTTTATTTATACTTAATAGACTTAATGTTTGTGATGAACAAGAGGAAATAATAAGTTTTACTTATGCATATATCAAATAAAATGCTTGAAATATTAGAAACATTGCTACATGAAGTGAAATTAGCATAAAATTTTGGGTCAATTTCACCTCGTTCTCTTTTTAAGCTTAATTTTCCATGAGCCATGCTAATATGGCAGAAATAATCAGATAAATATCAAACAAAAATGTGATGTAATTAATGTTTATCATTGAATTTTATTATGGTCACAATCATTTTTGCTTGGTTGTTAACATGTTAAAAAAATTGGTCTCCATGTTGATTTGTTGTTCAACATGCTAAACCTCTTCAAGACATCATTTATATATTTAGATTGACATGTAAAAATTTCACCATTTGTTTGATTCACGTCAATACCAATAAAATATTTCTTTCAACCTAAATTTGTCAGCACAAACTATTTTTTATTAATGATATGAACTCGTCTACTAATAAATTTCAATTTCTAATAAAAATTAAGTCATCTACATATAGGAAATCTATTAAAATTTATTTGGAAATTTGAATCATGAATATCATTGAATTGAGTCAGTAGACTATCAACTATCCAATAGGAGTCAAGAAGTATATACAACATGCTAAGTCATATAAAAATGTTAAGGGATTAAATAGCATATGGTTGGCATCAAAATTATGTTTTGATTACATATTTTGGATCCTCTCCAAAAATTGTGCAAGTTCAAAAATTGTCATGTGATTTCGAGTTCGTATAAAAAAATTATGGCATCTATTCAAGTTAAAATATTTTTTGTAGTTGTGAAACTACCCAGTTAAGCAAGTTGCAGTGACATAACCGCCCTGGTAATTTTGAAATGTTATGTGGTTGTTTCCTAATTTCCTTGGTAGTTTTATAATATTATGTGGAGGCTTCATAACCACCTTGATGGTTTACCTTTAATAAAGTAGAATTTTTTCTTGCAAGTAACACACTTGAAGTTTAACAAACAAAGAAGTTCTTGGGATTCATTTTATTACTCTTGGGATTCTTTCTCCAGCTCAAATAAGAGGTCTTGTGTGTTTATGAACCAATGGAGGGTTATAAAACACATTAATTGATTTTCAAGTATTATATGGGTGGCTAAGTTGATCCACTTAGTGTGAAGTGTATTCAATAGATTTGATCAATTATGTGTATTTTATATTAGAGGAAGCATAATGAGTGAATAGGAGATCTATGAAGTACATAGAAGGTAGTCAAGTTCTTAAAATCTCAAAGTTGAAGATTACACAACTAAGATAGTTGAGTTTAGTAGTCTATCTTGATAAAGAGGAAAGTTATCCACTGAAGAGTGCAAAGATCATTATGAGAGTATGATACTTTTGAGATTTGTGTCCTTGTTAGACAAAAAAGGAAAGTGATTGTAAACTATAGAACATAGTGGACATTAGAAAGCATGGCTTCACTTTTGCTAGAGTTTTTCCACACTTAGTTTATCTAGGGTAATGTTTTTATTATCTCTCCTTATTTTAGTATTTTTTATTTGATTGTGTAGTAACCTAAATCTAGTCATTAATATCATGCTTATTTTACCCTTTATTATCCTTAATTAACTTGTGTAATGAATTAGTACTCATTTTTATAATTCACCCTATCTTAAGCCTAAGAAAGGACCTATTTTATCATACAATTGTCATTTGTAGCATATAAAAATGTTATGATCACTGAAAACCCCATTATGCATCTAAGTGATTTATCCCAAACCCAATGTTTATCTCCATGCCCTTGTAGATAGAAATACTGAAGAAGGACAATAATGTTGAGTATACCTATTTATACATAATGTTCATTTCCCTTTCCTGCTAATGGTTACATTTTCAAATTAAGCCCTCCATACAATCATAATCTTTGTTTTAAAGCTTTCTAGCATGTGTTCATCCATTTAGAATTGCTATAAAATCACATTTAAGTCACTTATTACACAACTAGGACATTTTAATTTACAGGCTTATCTACACAAGTGCACATTGAGTAAAATTTCATTATGCTTCCCAAATAGAATTTTAAGCACTTCAAGTAGTTATTAGTCAAGTTTTGAACCATTTTTATGAATCCCCAATCTTGTATGAATAGTTATTCAATCTGATTATAGATGTGTTCATATAGTCAAAAGAGCACAATTGTATAAAACACTTAAGTAGGAAAACTACATTGGGCTTGATTTTTGGCTTTAAAGTATTGGATATGTAGGCAATTTTCAATCATCATTGGGGTTAATGGGATTGTCTCAACCCAATTACACTCGTATTTATTATTCTTACATGGCATTCAATCATTGCATGCCCTACTAGGTTTTCAACTTCAAGAATCTATTCACATATCTCCCATGCATCTCCGAAGATGAAATCAACACACACATGTTTTTTTCCACTATTGCATGTGATTGTTCCCTGAATTCCTATTTCCTAAAAAAGTACAAAATGGATAGACATGAAAAAAAATGACCAATAAATTCTTGTCCTATTACCATAGGTGTTACCACTACTATTTTTGACATTGTTATCCCATCCACATATTTATGTTTGAGGGAAACATATGGTTTACAATAGATGTCTATGACTATGCCTAACCAAGTAAACCATTAAAATCCTTTAATTGATACACATACTATATCACATAGCTTACCTGATGTATAAGCGCTCAAGTAATAAATTACATTTATGTAATTTAAGGTGTTCCAATTAGAGAAAGGTATCCTAAAAATTAACCAATCATTGGATTCCCATGCTTCACTTCAGAATCCCCTAACACATGATATTGCATCCTATCCTTTACAGACAATATTTTTAGCTCCTAAGCTTCCTTTATATGAGGGTAAAGGATATCCTAAACAAAATCTCAAAGTTTTTCATGTAGCATGTTTGGATTATGCATTAAATGATAAATTTCTAATTGAACTCTTTTTGAGATGCTTAAAAGACTATGCTTTTTATAGGTTTTATGATTTACCTACTCAATCTATGAAAGCATTTTGTTTAAATATTTTTAGAATGAAGGGTTAGGATGAATAGGCAATTCAAGAGTGAGATAATTTATTTCTAAAAGCAAGACAATTAAATAATTCATTTAATGATATTCAATTTCAATGTTGAGTCGAAGATCAGGCCGATCATTGGCAAATCTAGACCACCGTGGAAAAGAACCCAGCAGAGTCATCGGTCAAAATTCCTATTAAGAATGGATTCTATTAAGAATGAATTATAAACAACCATGTACAAATGAACTCTGTTCCAAGTGCAAATATTCACTTTTCTTTACTTCACACCTGACTCAAATTCTGAACATACTTTTGAATGTACCCGATTGCTCCATCATGTGTGTTTTTGTTTTTATTTGCATTTGTTACATGAAACACCAAGGTACAACATAACATAAAAAATTCCAAATTTCTCAGAACTTACAAATATCAGGGTCAAATTTTTGGCAAACACAGAGCTAAAATTGACCTTGAATGTCTACAAAACCTAAGAATTCAGATACATAATTATGTCCACTACTTTTTACTATAGTTATATTTTCGTGCACACGTTATCAATGACAAACTTAAAATTTAAAAATATGAGGGAAAACTTATGAATCAAGCAACAAAAACAATACCTGTGAATAAAAAAAATTATACATACATTTTACATTATACCATAAACAATGTTTTCCTAAAGAATCAAACGTCTTCCCTCAGATCACTACAAATTACAAGCTTCTCATATTCATCATACAAACTCCGGTCCATTTCAATTTCTTTTAAAAATAAAATGGAGCCTTCCCTCATAATTCATTAACCAAAACAAAATTATACCAAGTTATACCCTCCATCAGCTTAGATCATAAATCAAATTCATTGATTTGAATGCTTGATGGAAATAATGCCCCGATAAGATTGTTGGCAAGTAATCAGAAACAAACATGAGTGTCTCTTGGGATCGATTAAACATACCAATTTTTATACCGATAGAACCGACATGGATGATGGAATGGAAAAGTATTATATATTTTTGTGAATCATATATAAATGTTTTTTTTAATACATATTAATTATATGATTGATGGGACAATTTTATTTCCACTATGTCAATTCATTAATTTTATATGTCCTCCGCTATAAATAATGTGGTCACTCATGAGATTTGAACCTAGTTTGTTCTGCATATATCAGCCTCCATAAAATTGGGGGTAAGTAGTCAAAAACAATACTCCAATAAGATTGTTGGCAAGTAGTTGGAAACAAACGTGTATGAAATATGTACTTAATAAATATATGTCGATTTGGAAGTAAGCACGAATGTCTATTGTTATTTCAAGATTGACACATCGTACAAATTTTTGACTTCAAATTGTCAAGAAAAGTGCACCTCTATGCAACAAAGGCTTCATATTTATTCAAGGCTTTCTAAGGAAGTGGTTCCATAATAAGGGGGCTCCTAAATTTTCTTAAGAGGTAGTGCAGAATGAATTTAGGAGTATATATAGTAAAAGTGGTTTCATGGAATAAAAATCATGAGTGTATGCTGCTATTTTATAAGAGATATTATTTAAAATTATTATATTTTTATTTATAATTAAAGTTTACATAAATTTTTTCCACTAATATATTTACAACTCGTAGAATATCTTCCTACAAAATAAAAGCATATATGGAGAATTCCCAGCGCCCTTTTTTTATCACCCCCTCGAATTTCCTCCCTAAAAAATAATCAACCCCTCACTTTTAGAAAAAGATTTTAAAATTTCTTTATACCATACATTTTATTTTTCATGAAACTACCAACTTAATAAAAATAGGAGCAGCAGCTCCCTCCATAAAACCTCTGCCTAAGTTTTCGTAATAAGCAGCTTTTTCCGAAACGCAGAAACAAAACAAGTGAATTCTCAGTAATGTAGTTTTCTCAGATAAGGAGAAAAGAAACACTTTAATTTCTCAAGTTATTCGCATATTTTTGGATGTATGGACGCATCGACGGTGGAGATAACAGTAATATCCGCCGATGATATTCAAAATGTAAGAAAGCTCGGAAGAAGAATGCGTACCTATGCTGTTGTACGCACCGGCGACGATGTTTACTCCACTAAATCTACACACGTCGACACAGACGGAGGCCCGTACCAGAGGATATGCCATCAAAATACAAATATATTGCAAGCCGACTTTTGGAGAGAAGGCTGTGGTTATGGGCTAAAGTGCACCCGATGGTTTACATTGCCTGTGCTATCGTTTGAGGACAATCAAAGGGAAGCCCCATGGTACCATTGATCTTTCTGTCCGTTTATTACAAAAATTTAATCCTCCTAAAACTGTGAATTCTCCTATTTCGATGTTTCCAGATAAATTTGGCAGTTATGAAAACATTAATTCTGCTGTGGCAAACGGAACGTACGGCAGTCAGCGTCATGAGGTGCAGCAAAACACGGCAATGGGCGTGCCATCGACATGGATGCAGGGTTATCCATATATATATAATATATTAACTAAAGATATAACCAACACACCTATATATATAATATTAAAAAACACAAAACACAAAGTAAGCCTTCAAACATCCATCCACAAGTTTTACACCTCTAATTGTCCATGAAAAACATGAAATTTGAAGAAGTGGAAAATTATAGTTTGGGGAAAAAAAAGTAAGAAAAATAAAAATAATTACAATTTTTTGTTTTGAAACCCCTATTACGAGAAACACAACATTCTAAATATGTTTTGCATTAAAACGAGCTGAAACACGTGCATGACGGTAACTAGGGTTCCGGACGACATTTCACCTGTCAATAATTATAATATTATTAAAGTTATATAATGTAATTTATTTATTTAATACAATCATAATAATATTATTAAGATTTTAATATGGATAAAAGGTTTAATATATAATTATAAAATAATCTATTTTTTTAAATTTAAATTTTTTATAATTATTAAAAAAAACTAATTTTAAATATTTAAATATATATGATGTTTTCATATTAAAATTATTTTTTTTAAATAAAAATTATTTAAATAAAAGATCAAAACTTAAAAAAATTATAATTAAATGTAAAAAAGTTTATCAATTTTAATATATATATATATATTCGTAGCTCTCAATGGATTTTATTGTTCCTTCTATCTTACTCTTCTATAAAATAATGGTTATAATATTACAGGGGGTCTTAGATTGCTTCGATGCTTCCTAGGCGTACTGATAACGAGATCAAGAATTTATGGCATTCTTATTTGAAGAAGAATCTCAATATTTTGGGAACATAGTCTAATGCCCACAAACATCTTTGTGACTTCATCAAAATTCAAGAGGTGTGCTAAAAAAATATAATGACCCTCTATAGAAAATGGCTAGTGAAACCACCCTCAAGGAATTCAAGAGGTGTTCTAAAAAAATTATCTATTTACAATCTTAATGAATCCCATCAATTTGAATTTAATACTATGTGCCATAAAATAAAATTGGTTGAAGCCAGTAAAACTTATAGATATAAAAGTCGAACCTGTTGGTACTAGCTCAAAATGATGATAGAGTTTCTAAAGTTTTTTTCTAACACCTCAAAGTTTGACATTCTTTTTCATTGATTAAATTTGTTAAGGAAGAATGGACTTATAATATTTTTGATTTTTTCACAGTCCATAAGAGTGAGTACATGTAAATTTTTGGGTGAAACTATGCGCTAAGTTTTTTGCTCGATGCATTTCGAATCACAACCCATCATTCATCATTAAGAATAAAATATGTTTTATTCCTGATGATGAATCAAAATTTGTGATTTGAAATGTGCCAATAATGGACTTGTCTGTTGCTTCTTGTAGACATCCTTAAGGATTTTGTTTCTCACTACAAGAATCATTTTCAAACTCAATCTTCCACTAGAATTAGAGAAAGGCCACTCTTGCACACTACCTTGCATATGTACATGAAAGCTCATTGAATCTCAAAACGTGGCATGTGATAGGCCTCTCTCCATTGATGAGGTTTAATATTTTGTCAAAATACTAATAATAAAACACTGACATTAATGGATTCCCCTATGAATTATATCAAACCTTTTAGGAGACTCAATTTTTTCAATTTCAAAAAGTATATATTAATTATTTACATACTAACTCAAGGAATTCGTCAATAAGGGAATCATGAAATTCATTCCAAAAGATAGGGACCCTAAGCTTATCAATAGTTGAAAACTATTCCCCTTTAAACCATCTCATACAAGATTATTACCACAACTTTAGTGCTTTAAATTCAACATTTTATTCCCATTATTACTCACATTGAATAAATGGGCATCATTTGTGGCATATATATCTTGGAAAAAATAATTGTAGTTTGTGAGACCTCTCACTAAAGTCCCATTTTTATCAATATTTACTTCAATAAAAATTATGATCGCATTGAGTGACCCTTCATCCTTACATTGATGAAAATTATAGGGTGTAGACACATAAAATTAATCATTAAGTGATTGATGATGTTTATTCTTGACATCCTTACTTTACTTGGCCTATTCACCATTTCGTCAACTAATAGTCTATAATAGATCCTCCATTGTATTATAAATACATAAAATTTCATATAGAAATCCCTATTTTAGTCAATTTTATCCCTATTTAATATATAGGCTCTTGTCAACCATATTCCTAAAGTCTCTGGTCTTCTAGGACAACTTTGATCTAGGTTTGAAAGGGTCAAACTACAACCTTATCCAACAACATGACATTGTTACCATGTTTTAATGGTTACTTTCTCAAATTGAGACATTTCATAACAACTCTCGTGCATATCATATAAATTTAGTGAGTGAAAATACTATAAATATTCCTCTATAAAATAAAATCAAGGCATTCACTAGAATCCCCCTAGTAAGGCAAATTCAAATCAGTACACACTGAGTAAAACAATACTATTTATTTTAATTTCAATTATGTTGCTTTATAATATTCATAGGCCAAGTCTGAATATCATTTATTATAGGTTGAGGCCATCCATTGTCAAACATTTCAATTAATAGTATAGCTAATTGTATATAGTTGCATACTCACAGATCACACAATCACCTTAAGAGGGAGAACTACATCAGTCTGAGGCCCATTTGGGCTATGCAGGTAACACTCAGATTATGCATGGTTTTTTAAGGATAGATCAACTTTTCCCCTAACCCTATCCCCAATTTTATATTTGATCCCTATCTTGTTTATTGTAGAGGGATAAGGATTTGTGCTTTTCATGTCTTTCATGCATTAAATTGGCACAAAAATTTAATCAACAAACCCTCTCAAAATGTTGCACATCCCTAGATCTAAAAATCAAGCACACAGTCAACTAGGACATGACTATAGTCATCAAAAAAGGCCATAGTGCATCAAGGTTGTCATCCTCTCGTGGACTTATCCTAGTGCATAGGTAGTTACTACATTCGACCACGACACAGTACACAAGTCCTTGCAAGTTATTTTTAGTCATAATCAACCTGCATAGTTAGAATTTAATTTGTTTATGGGAGGTTTGCACATCCTTAAGCTCATTTATTATTTTTATCAAATTAAAAATTATGTATAATTATGTAGCATACTAATATATTAATATCAAATATACGTATATCAATATTTCTAATTTCAAGAGTTTAAATATATTAATTTTATTATTTTTAATTCAAAAAAGAATAAACATTCTAGTGAACACATTATTTTTAGAACATTACTTGTTGTTTGCTTGATTTTTGTCCTAATATTTCATTAAATTTTAAAATATTTCTATCACTTAAAGAAAATCATCTTCAACCTTGGATATAAATCTAACATAAAATGATTCAATTTTCTTTGACTTTTCAGTAATCCAACACTAAAAATATTATTTTGTCACCTTGGATAAATTTGACACAAAAGCTCTTTCTTTTGATCTTAGGTTGAAATTTATTCAATATCTTTCTTTAGAAAAATGATTGCAATACCATATCATGTCATTATTATTATCCAATAGCTTTTATCAAATCTAAAATGAATTGGGAATAACAGGAAGCATATGTTATACATTTTCTCAAATGTGTAACTCCAAGAGATCTTTCATTTAATATTACACACCCTCTTGATGTGTGTATCATGGTTATCATTTCAAAACCTATTATTTTTTAACAATCATGTACAAATAATGATGTAATTTTTGTGAAATATCTTCGTGAACATCTATATAAGGTAGATTCAATTTCATAATATTTTATATATGAATAAAAGAAGGGTGTCTAAGATAGCTCTTCCCATGTTTCCACTTTTACTATTGCACCCATTTCTAATTCTATGCCTTTAGCTACTTATATAGCACCATATTTTGGTTTGGGAACATCACTTGGTTTATCAAAATATATCTACGCCTATGACTATTTATGCTACTTACTCTCCTATTATATCTTCAAATGTTACTCTTGAACATGCACTTCTTTCTTTATAAGCTAAGATATCTCACATTGAATCTCACATGCTAGTCCTCTATGGACTCATGTTCTAGTTACATAACCTTTTGGCACCCAAAATTGCATCTTATCCATTACTAGATGAATTTGTGACTCTTAAGTTTCTTCTATATGAAGGCAAAGGTGATCTTGAACAACATTTGCATGTATTTCATGCATCTTTTTTATACTATATAGATAATTTAACAAATCTCTTTCCATGAAGTCTTAAAAAATATTCTCTTAGATGGTTATATATTCTTAAAATTAAATTGTTAAATGATTTCAATCCTTTGGAAAATCAATTTTTAACACACTTTTCCATCAACATTGAATGAAAAATTATCATATTCTCAAATTACAAAGCTCAAACAAGGGTATAATAAAACAATCAATGAATATGTCCTGAGATACAAGACTATGCTAGTCAAAATGAAAAATAAAATCACTGATATTAATCTGTAAGATATATTCACTCAAATTTTTCTATCTCTTCTTTAAGAGTCAATTATGTTTGATAAGTTCAAATCTTTCGATGAACTATGCCATATAGTCAAAGAGCATGAGGTCAAGTTGCTTAATATGAATAAGCTTAAGTATGTTTTCAATGCTCCTTATACTCTAAATGTCAAATTTCAAATAAATCCAAAGTATAAGAGCAAAAAAATGAAAGAAAGAATGAAGCTAAGGTTACAATTAATGATATTTCACAAACAACATAAAGGCTTCAATTACAGGCTCCACCAAGGAGGTTATTTTCAAGGCTACCTTCACATCCTTATGTATTATTACAAAACCTACTTGAATGTATTTTTATCACTCTCCTTCCACTAATGGAAGTGGACATGTCTACACTAAAATGTAAATTTTTTTATGGCAATGCATGTATTATGATTACCAGATAAATTAGTCATTCTATGAATAAAGGACTCAATCTTAAATGGCGAGTGTCATCTAACTCCTCATTTAACAAATATTCAATTGGTGTCTTATCAACCAGGGCTAGTGTCCAAAGCTATCTACAGTAAGGTATGGGATGGTAGATCTAGAAGTCTGCTTATGGGGGTGCCTGTTGATCCTATTCTAACTTTGACTAAACTACTTGATTCACGCTTTTGCTGAAAAAAAAAGAAATCAAATCAATCCACTCTTTTGCTGTAAGTAAAAGATCACACTCCTATTTTACGTTTGTAGGGAAAATAAATTCACACTCCTACTTATGAAAGGAAATTTACTTCTCACTTCTGTTTTAAAAGAAAAGATACTTTGCGTAGAAAAGAAATGAAATAAGAAAATGCTTTTTCTGAACTATGAATTTGTTTTGATATTTTTATAAATAAATGCAAATAGTAAAAAGATTCTAACTAATAAAATAGAACATAAATACCGTACACACTTCTTGGTTCCAAGGAGAGTAGGCCCTTGCTCTTCTTAGACTCAGGAACAAAGATTAATCAATGCTGAAAATTTGAAGTATTAATTCATAGAAATGAAATAATTACAATCTGATTGAAACACGTATGCTTATCTAATTCTTGATCCTCTATTTTCTCTATATTTTATATTTTTCCTCTTTCATATAGTCAAGAGTCTTACACTTTATACTAATACAATTAACTCAAAATAAGATGCAAAAGAATAGGACTTCTATTTTCCTTCTTCAAACTTTCTACATATAGCTAAAGACCAATTTGTTCATTTTTATGTTCTTTTATTATTTCCTCTAACCTATGAATTTCTACAGTATGATCAACAGATACTGTATCTAATTTCTACACCAAAGATGAGTTGAGATGGTCCTTGTCTTGTAATTGACTGATCAAGTCAACAATGTCAGTTGTTTGTTGTTGTTCAATAGCTTGAGCTTGAGAAAGTTTCAAAGTTAGCTGCATAATAAGATCATTTAGATTTGATGATTCACCTTTCTCATTGGTACATATAGTTTTCCCTTTATCCATTGCAGTTTCAATTGGAACAGGTGGTTGTTCCACCATACCTAATTCCTCTACCGTGTGTGGCTCTTCCTCTAGAATTATCTCCTCCATTATGATTAGAATTTTTCTTTCAAAATGAGTTTCTTCTATATTTGTAGGTGCATGAATATTCTCATGTATGGGGGAACGAGACACCATTTTAAGACTATCTAAAATATCTACAATTTCTTGTTCATCTTCTTCTATTAAAATGAGCCTTCTCCTTCTTTTGGTTACTCTTTGAGCTACACTTGGTTGATTTTCTTTCTCAACCACCAAACCCTTGGTCATCTCAATGTCTGTAGAAACCTTCTATCTTAATTTCTTCTTCCTATCAAAGGAACTGGTTGTGCTACAGACTCATGAGGTTCTTGTGGAAACCCTGAAATTTTAGGGTTTTGAGACCTTGTGATTCTTCTTAAAGAAGAAGAAGGGATTTATGTGGAGATTAGAGTCTGAGATTTTCTTCTTAGTGTTGTTTTCTCAGCTGATATGGTAGGTGGAGATGAGTGTTCTTTTGGTACATTTGAGGTTTCTTGTGCTATACTATTCTGAAATTCCTACTAGACCTCTTGTCTTTGCTAAAGGAAATGATGCTGGATAATAACCTAAATAAGGCCATGATGCCTAAGATTAGTAGTAGGGGTTGTAATCATAACTTGCAGAGCACCATAAATGAAATATGGGATGTTAATTTTGTACTGAGAGTTTTGTCTCCCATGCTTAAGATGTATTAACATTTTCATGGCGTCTCCCCCTAAAAGACTACTTTTCCCTTCACAAATGATATATTTAAGTACCCACTTGGCTACAGATTTCCAAGGTTCAGGAAGTGAATTCCTTGTAATCCCTTTTAATTTTCCCTTGGAATCTACTAGACATGAAGTTTTGGTCTGCTTATTACCATTAAACTGACTAATTAAATCACTAAATGAAACTCTCCCTGTAGCTCTCATTCCTTCTTCTGTAACTTGTATAATTTAGCGTATGGTTTGAGTTGTAACAATAATAACAATGCCTTTCACAATTTAAAATTTAGGGGTGAGATTAGTAATAAATTCACTTACCATTGTTTCATCGAAACCCTGGAGCTTTTCAATGAAAGGTAGCCAGCCAATTGCTCTGAACACTACTACAAAGCTTTATCTTTATGAAAATTTGTTGGATCCTTCAGCTCTTATCTTGGCTTCTATCCCATTTTTATGTGGAGTCATAGTCAGCTAAGTTCCTTTAACTCCAATTAAGGTGTAAACTAGTCTTTTGTTTAAGTTGATAGGCAAAAGGCTCTAAGGATCAACTTTTGTTGAAGTCCATAGAAAGGAAATGGTTCATTTTAAATGTTATAGCTGCATGAATGCGTACTGTTGTATGATGATGTGATATAGTTAAGCACTGCACATTTCTATGGAGTGTGCCAACCATTTGGTTTGATCAATAAAAGTCATGTGAAATGATGAAGTGTCATATTGACGGTGATAATGATTCATTACTTCATTTAAAACCCCTTTTTATGACGTCCCATCATTATGGTACTTGATGACTCAATTGATGATATCAAAGATGCACACTTATCCATACACTTTTGGCAACTTCATTGCATAATTTTTCATTATGGCATGTGTCATTCCATTTCAAAAGATTCAAATTTAAGTCATCTCAAAAGAATAGGGTCTTAATCAAATCAAAGATAATTAGTTAACTAAACATAGATAAATGAAATATATGTCTTACTTACTTTAACCTTAGATGTTATCCTTTGCTCACCATGTGTCCTACACAAATAGGTTCACATGGATTAGTTTATTGCATGGAGATGACCAATCATAGTGTCATGATGAGATTTTCTTATAAATTTTGGTTTTTTTTTCCTTTGGCTAGCCATTGCTAGTTTTCTAGCCAAAGCCCTTTTTTGTAATGCATATCCAGCTGGCAAGCTAGTTTTTTGGGCATGCATTGTCAATAGCGTCCCTAGAAGGATTTTCACTATTGATTTATTTATTTATTTATTTACTTATTTTTTAATCAATAATTATTGCTTTACTAACACCTTATGTTCCCCAGCAAGAGTGCCAAAAATGATGAGTGTCATCTAACTCCTTATTTAACCAATATTCAATTGGTGTCTTATCAACTAGGGCCGGTGTCCAAAGCTATTTGCAGTAAGGTATGGGATGGTAGATCTAGAATTCTGCTTATGGGGGTGCTTGTTGATCCTATTCTAACTTTGAATAAACTACTTGATTCACGCTTTTGCTAAAAAAGAAAGAAATCAAATCAATGCACTCTTTTGCGAGAAGTAAAAGATCACACTCCTATTTTACGTTTGCAGGGAAAATAAATTCACACTCCTACTTACGAAAGGAAATTTGCTTCACACTTCTGCTGTAAAATACAATATACTTGGCGTAGAAAAGAAATGAAATAATAAAATGCTCTTTTTAAACTATGAATTTGTTTTAATATTTTTATAAATAAATGCAAATAGTAACAAGATTCTAACTAATAAAATAGAACATAAATACCATATATAGTTCTTGGTTCCAAGGAGAGTGGGCCCTTGCTCTTTTCAAACTCAGGAACAAAGATTAATTAGTGCTAGAAACTTGAAGTATTGTTTCATAAAAATGAAATAATTAAAATCTGATTGAAACCTGTATGCTTATCTAATTCTCGATCCTCTATTTTATCTATATCTTCTATTTTTCCTCTTTTTTTCTTCTTTCATATAATCAAAAGTCTTACACTTTATACTAATACAATTAACTCAAAATAGGATGCAAAAGAATAGGACTCCTGGTTGATCCCTTCATCCAGAGATTGAATTTCCAAGAGATCCAATTATTTTGATAAAATAAATATCCTATCCTATAATAGTCCTAAAATCTGATTATATACAAATCTATCAAAAGCAAGTCCTTCAAAACAATAGGTGGTTATTTTCCTTATGTGATTCCAGCTGGAATGGTTCTTTCTTATCCTATCCGGTCTCTAGCTTCCCATTATCCTTACAAAATTATTGATATTGACCCTGTGGAGTCCATAGAAATGAGCCTACAGAGTCTATATAAATAAGCCTTTAGAGTCCATAGAAAAGAGCCTACGGATTCTATATAAATAATCCTGTAGAGTCTGTAGAAACAAGCCTGCAAAGTCCATAGAAATAACCCTGTTGAGTCCGTAGTTTTGTTGGATGGAGATCAAAATGGAATGTTCACTATACATCACTTGTGTCTTCTTCCTGAGCATTCTTCACATAAAATATCACTAACACATGCTATGTATTAGACATTAATGACAAAGTAAATATTTAGTCTTTGGTTTAATATAAACAAGACAAATATCTATTTTCCATGTAAAAGCTATCTAAGAATCTAAGATTTGTATAAGATAATATCCTTTGAGAGATGATTTGAAGGAAATAACATGTCAATAATGAGCCATATTTTGAGCTCATTATCTCCCATAAGATTTACCTTTTGCAAGTCCCATTACAAACATGTATTAGCATTCACAGCTTTAGCTTCTGCTTTCTACATTCTGACTCAAATCATATTCATGAAACACATCTATTATATGTCTGTCTAAATTTCTAGTAAATCCTTGATGTTTTTGAATCATCTGTTTCCATATATTAAATTTTTCTTCTAATTTTGGAGCCCAACTCTGCCATCCTGGAATAGGTATGATTGGCAAAGGAGGTCTATATCTCATGCTAATCCATTTTTGTTCTCCCCCAGAGTTGATTACCTCTATTAAACTTTATAGAATTGAGGATGCTTTCCTCGTACTCCATCTTAAGTTATTTGGGGACATAACTTCTCACTTTTTAAGAGGCACTGAAAGTTGGTCCCATCTGTTTACACTTGCAGTCACTACTGAATCAAAATTCTATCTTGAAAACAAATCAAAAGAAATAGTACAATCATATAGAGCCTATAAATAATGTCTTTTAACCTCATCATTTAACAAAGCACATTGAAAATTTTGTTTAATCAATCTGAGAATAGGAAAGGCTAGTCTGACACATAATCTTGTAGTATTAGCATGATTTGTATAGTCCTCAAATCTACCTTTCCATGCTATCTAATTTTTGAATGTAGAATATAATGCTCTCAATTGAACTTCTCCTACATGAAGATTTATCAAAAACTTATTTTGCTCATGATCTCCTAGAATCAAGTCATGCAAATAAAATTCACAAAGTAAATCCTGCTGATCAGGGTCAGCACTATAGAAAATTTCCAAAAATTTTGTTGGCTACAAAATTTTATAAGGAAGATGACAGGAGATCCGTAGAAGCTGCCAAATAAAAACAAATTGTATGTAACAGAAGGATTCCTACATGCCAAAAGAGTTTCTCCTAACTTGCATTCATCCTACAAATTTTCTTCTAACTCTTAGACTTTAGCCTCTAATTTTTTCTTATCATTTTATAAGAGTTTGTTCAAAGAATTGCATCTTTGTTTTTTTGTTTAAATATATAATATTCTTCTTCAATTTGATGTAGTATTTGCAAGGGAGGAATACCTGGATCACTTGTTTAAAAACCATGGTCAACAAATATTTTGGGGGGAGAAAGTGCAATAGTAGGTGCTTAGGAAGAATTCACCAAATTCTGCAACCTCCTATTTTCCTTCATCAAACTTTATACATATAGCTAAAGACCAATCTATTTATTTTTATGTTCTTTTATTATTTTCTCTAACCTATGAATTTCTACTGTATGATCAATAGATACTATATATAATTTTTGCACCAAAGATGAGTTGAGATGGTACTTGTATTGTAATTGATTGATCAAGTCAACAATGTCAGCTATTTGTTCTTGTTCAAGAGCTTAAGCTTGAGAAAGCTGCAAAGTTAGCTGCATAATAGGATCATTTAGATTTGATGATTCACCTTTCTCATTGGTACATACAATTTTTAGTTTATCTATTGTAGTTTCAACTGGAACATGTGGTTATTCTACCATACCTAATTCCTCTGTTGTGTGTGGCTCTTCCTCTGGTTTTATCTCCTCCATTATGATTGGAGATTTCCTTTCAAAAGGAGTTTCTTCAATATCTCTAGGTGCAAGAATATTCTGATGTATGGGGGAATGAGACATCATTTTAAGACTATCTAAACTATCTACAATTTCTTGTTCATCTTCTTCTATTAAAATGAGCCTTCTCCTTCTTTTGGTTACTATTTGAGCTACACTTGATTGATTTTCTTTCCCAACCACCAGACCCTTGCTCATCTCAATGTCTGTAGCAACCTTTCATCTCAATTTTCTTCTTCCTGTCAAAGGAACTGGTTGTGTGATAGACTCATGAGGTTCTTGTGGAGACCTTGAAATTTTAGGGTTTTGAGACCTTGTGATTCTTCTTGAAGAAGAAGAAGGGATTTCTATGGAGATTACAATCTGAGATTTTCTTCTTAGTGTTATTTTCTCAGTTGATGTGGTAGGTGGAGATGAGTGTTCCTATGGTACATTTGGGGTTTCTTGTGCTATACTCTTCTGAAATTCCTCCCAAACCTCTTGTCCTTGCTGAAGGAAATGATGCTGGATAATAAGCTGAATAAGGCCATGATGCCTAAAAGCAGTAGTAGGGGTTGTAGACATAACTTGCAGAGAACCATAAAAGAAAGATGGGAGGTTAATTTTGTACTAAGAGTTTGGTCTCCCATGCTTAAGATGTATTAAAAAATTTATGGCGTCTCCCCATAAAAGACTGTGTTGCCCTTCACAAATGATATATTTAAGTACCCACTTGGCTACAGATTTCTAAGGATCAAGAAGTGAATTCCTTGTGATCCCTTTTGATTTTCCCTTGGAATATACTAGAAATGAAGTTCTAGTCTACTTATTACCATTAAAATGACTAATTAAATCACTAAATTAAACTATGCCTGTAACTCTCATTCCTTCTTCTAGAACTTGTATAATTTGGCTTACGATTTGAGTTGTAACAGGAATAACAATGTCTTTCACAATTGAAAACTCAGGGGTGAGATTGGTAATAAATTCACTTACCATTGTTTCGTCGAAACCCTGGAGCTTTTCAATGAAAGGTAGCTAGCCATTGGCTCTGAACACTGATACAAAAGCTTTGTCTTTATGAAATTTTGCTAGATCCTTTAGCGTTGAATCTTATCTTTTATCCCATTTTTATGTGGAGTTATAGTCAGCTTAGTTCCTTTAATTCTAATTAAGGTGTAGACCAGTATTTTGTTGAAGTCGGTAGATAAAAGGATCTGAGGATTAGCTTCTATTGAAGTCCATAGAAAGGAAATAGCTCATTTGAAATGTTATAGCTGCATGAGTCCATAGTGTTGTATGATGATGTGATACAATTAAGTGCCGCACATTTCTATAGAGTGTGCCAACCATTTGGTCTCATCAATACAAGTCATGTGAATTGATGATGTGTCATATTGACGGTGATAATGATTCATTACTTCATTTAAAACCCCTTTTTATGACATCCCATCATTATGGTACTTGATGACTCAATTGATGATATTAAAGTTGCACACTTATCCATACACCTTTGGCAACTTCGTTGCATGATTTTTCATTATGGCATGTTTCATTCTATTTTGGAAGATTCAAATTTGGGTCATCTCAAAAGAATAGGGTCTTAATCAAATCGAAGATAATTAGTTAACTAAACATAGATAAATGAAATATATGTCTTACTTACTTTAACCTTAGATGTTATCCTTTGCTCGCCATATGTCCTGCAAAAATAGGTTCGCATGGATTAGTTTATTGCATGGAGATGACCAATCATAGTGTCATGATGAGATTTTCTTATAAATTTTGGTTTTTTTTCCCTTTGGCCAGCCATTACTGGTTTTCTAGCCAAAGCCCTTTTTTGCAATGCATAGCCAGCCAACAAGCTAGTTTTCTCAGCATGCATTGTCAATAGCATCCCTAGAAGGATTTTCACTATTTATTTATTTATTAGTTTATTTTTTAGTTTTTATTATTTTTAATCAATAATTATTACCTTACTAACACCTTATGTTCCCCGAAAATAGCACCAAAAATGATGAGTGTCATCTAACTCCTTATTTAACCAATATTCAATTAATGTCTTATCAACCAGGGCCGATGTCCAAAGCTATTTGTAGTTAGGTATGGGATGGTAGATCTAGAAGTCTGCTTATGGGGGTGCTTGTTGATCCTAATGTAACTTTGACTAAACTACTTGATTCACACTTTTGCTGAAAAAGAAAGAAATCAAATCAATCCACTCTTTTGTTAGAAGTAAAAGATCACACTCCTATTTTACGTTTGTAGGGAAAATAAAATCACACTCCTACTTATGAAAGGAAATTTATTTATCACTTTTGCTGTAAAATAAAAGATACTTTGTGTAGAAAAGAAATGAAATAAGAAAATGCTCTTTTTAAACTATGAATTTGTTTTGATATTTTTATAAATAAATGCAAATAGTAACAAGATTCTAACTAATAAAATAGAACATAGATACCGTACACAGTTCTTGGTTCCAAGGAGAGTGGGCCCTTTCTCCTCTCAGACTCAGGAACAAAGATTATTCATTGCTGGAAACTTGAAGTATTAATTCATAGAAATGAAATAATTACAATCTAATTGAAACCTATATGCTTATCTAATTCTTGATCCTCTATTTTCTCTATATCTTCTATTTTTCCTCTTCTTTTCCTCTTTCATATAGTCAAAAGTCTTATAATTTATACTAATACAATTAACTCAAAATATGGTGCAAAAAAATAGGACTCTTGGTCAATCCCTTCATCCAGAGATTGGATTTCTAAGAGATCTAATTATTTTGATGAAATAAATATACTATCCTATAATAGTCCTAAAATATTATTATATACAAATCTATCAAAAGCAAATCCTTCAAAATAGTAGGCAGTTATTTTCCTTATATGATTCTAGTTGGAATGGTTCTTTCTTATCCTATATGGTCTTCAGCTTCTTATTATCCTTACAGAATTCTCGGTATTGACCCTGTGGAGTCCATAGAAATGAGCCTATGAAGTCTGTATAAATAATCATGTGTAGTCCATAGAAAAGATCCTGCGGAGTCCATAGAAATAAGCCTACGGAGTCTGTAGAAATAAGCCTGCAGAGTCTGTAGAAACGAGCCTGTAGAGTCCATAGAAATAAGCCTATTGAGTCTGTAGTTTTGTTGGATGGAGATCAAAATGGAATGTTCACTGTACATTGCCTGTGTCTTCTTCCTGAGCATTCCTCAAACAAAATATCACTAAAACATTTTATGTATTAGACATTAATGATAAAGTAAAGAGTTAGTCTTTAGTTTAATATAAACAAGATAAATATCTAATTTTCATGTAATAGCTAACAAAGAATCTAAGATTTGTGTAAGATAATATCCTTTGAGA
This sequence comes from Torreya grandis, assembly GCA_037957365.1. NCBI lineage: Eukaryota > Viridiplantae > Streptophyta > Pinopsida > Cupressales > Taxaceae > Torreya > Torreya grandis. Next base: position 1,963,524 of record JARHVA010003332.1, on the reverse strand, counting down.
GATGATTTGAAGGAAATAACATGTTAATAATGAGCCATATTTTGAGCTCATCATCTCCCCCAAGCTTTACCTTTTGCAAGTCCCATTGTAAACATGTATTGGCATTCATAACTCGGGCTTCTGCTTTTTACACTCTGACTCAAATCATATTCATCAAATTCATCTATTATGTGTCTGTCTAAATTGTTGGTAAATCCTTGATGTGTTTGAATCATCTATTTCCATATATTGAATTGTTCTTCTAATTGTGGAGCCCAACTCTACCATCCTGGAATATGTATGATCAGCAAAGGAGGTCTATATCTCATGCTAATCCATTTCTATTCTCCCCCAGAGTGGATTACCTCTATTAAAATTTCTAAAATTAAGGATGCTCTCCTCATACTCCATCTTAAGTTATTTGGGGACATGACTTCTCGACTTCTAAGAGGCACTGAAAGTTGGTCCCATCTGTTTCAACTTGCAGTCACAACTCAATCAAAAATCTATCTTGAAAAAAAATCAAAAGAAATAGTACAATCATATAGAGCTTGTAAATAATGTGTTTTAACCTCATCATTTAATAAATCATAGTGAAAATTTTGTTTAATCAATTTGGGAATAGGAAAGGCTAGTCTGACACATAATCATGTAGTCTTAGCATGATTTGTATAGTCCTCAAATCTACCTTTCCATGCTATCTAATTTTTGAATATAGAATGTAATGCTCTCAATTGAACTTATCCTACATGAAGATTTATCAAAAACTTATTGTGCTCATGATCTCCTAGAATCAAGTCATGCAAATAAAATTCAAAAAGCAAATTCTGTTGATCAGGTTCAGCACTATAGAAAATTTCTAAAAATGTTATTAGCTGCAAAATTTTATAAGAAAGATGACAGGAGATCCATAGAAGCTGTCAAATAAAAATAAACTATATGCAGGAGAAAGATTCCTACATGCCAAAAGAGTTTCTCCTAATTTGCATGCATCCTACAAATTTTCTTCTAACTCTTGGACTTTAGCCTCGAATTCTTTCTTTTCATTTTCCAAGTGTTTGTTCGAAGAAGTTGCATCTTTGTTTTTCTATTTAAGTATAGAATATTCTTCTTCAATTTAATGTAGTATTTGCAAGGGAGGAATACCTGGATCACTTGTTTGACAACCATGGTCAGCAAATATTTTGGAGGGATAAAGTGCAATAGTAGGTGCTTAGGAAGAATTCACCAAATTCTTAAACCTCATGTTTTCCATCTTTAGAATTTCTACATATAGCTAAAAACCAATTTGTTCATTTTTATGTTCTTTTATTATTTCCTCTAACCTGTGAATTTCTATGGTATGATCAACAGATACTATATCTAATTTTTGCACCAAAGATGAGTTGAGATGGTCCTTGTCTTGTAATTGACTGATCAAGTCAATAATGTCAGCTATTTGTTGTTGTTCATGAGCTTGAGATTGAGAAAGCTACAAAGTTAGCTACATAATAGGATCATTTAGATTTGATGATTCACCTTTCTCATTGGTACATACAGTTTTCCCTTTATCCATTGCAATTTTAATTGGAACAAGTGGTTGTTCTGCCATACCTAATTCCTCTACCGTGTGTGGCTCTTCCTCTGGATTTATCTCCTCCATTATGATTGGAGAGTTCCTTTCAAAAGGAGTTTATTTAATATCTATAGGTGCAGGAATATTCTAATATATGGGGGAATGAGACACCATTTTAAGATTATCTAAAATATATGCAATTTCTTGTTCATCTTCTTTTGTTAAAATGAGCCTTCTCCTTCTTTTGGTTACTCTTTGAGCTACACTTGGTTGATTTTCTTTCTCAACCACCAAACCCTTGGTCATCTCAATGTCTGTAGCAACCTTCTATCTCAATTTTCTTCTTCCTGTCAAAGGAACTTGTTATGCGATAGGCTAATGAGGTTCTTGTGGAGACCTTGAAATTTTATGGTTTTGAGAGCTTGTGATTCTTCTTGAAGAAGAAGAAGGGATTTCTATAGAGATTATAGTTTGATATTTTCTTCTTAGTGTTGTTTTCTCATCTGATGTGGTAGGTGGAGATGAGTGTTCCTATGGCACATTTGGGGTTTCTTGTGCTATACTATTATGAAATTCCTCCCAGACCTCTTGTCTTTGCTGAAGGAAATGATGTTAGATAATAAGTGAATAAGGCCATGATGCCTAAGAGCAACAGTAGGGGTTGTAGACATAACTTCCAGAGCACCATAAAAGAAATATGGGAGGTTAATTTTGTACCAAGAGTTTCATCTCCCATGCTTAAGATGTATTAACATTTTCATGGCATCTCCCTCTAAAAGTCTGTGTTTCCCTTTTCAAATCATATATTTAAGTACCCACTTGGCTATAGATTTCCAAGGTTCAGGAAGTGAATTCCTTGTAATCCCTTTTGATTTTCCCTTGAAATATACTAGACATGAAGTTCCAGTCTACTTATTACCATTAAATTGACTAATTAAATCACTAAATTAAACTCTACTTATAGCTCTCATTCCTTCTTCTGGAACTTGTATAATTTGGCTTATGATTTGAGTTGTAACAAGAATAACAATGCCTTTCACAATTTAAAATTTAGGGGTGAGATTGGTAATAAATTCACTTACCATTGTTTCATCGAAACTCTAGAGCTTTTCAATGAAAGGTAGCCAGCCATTGGCTCTAAACACTGCTATAGAAGCTTTATCTTTATGAAACTTTGTTGGATCCTTCAGTTTTGATCTTGTCTTATGTCCCATTTTTATGTAGAGTTACAGTCAGCGCAGTTCCTTTAACTCTAATTAAGGTGTAGACCAGTCTTTTGTTGAAGTCAGTAGGCAAAAGGCTCTGAGGATCAGCTCCTATTAAAGTCTATAGAAGGGAAATGGTTCATTTGAAATGCTATAGCTGCATGGGTCTGTAGTGTTGTATGATGATGTGATACAGTTAAGTGTTGCACATTTTTATGGAGTGTGCCAACCATTTAATCTCATCAATACAAGTCATGTGAAATGATGATGTGTCATATTGACATTGACAATGATTCATTACTTCATTTTAAACCCCTTTTTATGATGTCCCATCATTATGGTACTTGATGACTCAATTGATGATATCAAAGCTACACATTTATCCATACATCTTTGGCAGCTTCGTTGCATGATTTTTCATTATGGCATGTGTCATTCCATTTTAGAAGTTTCAAATTTAGTTCATCTCAGAAGAATAGGGTCTTAATCAAATCGAAGATAATTAGTTAACTAAACATAGATAAATGAAATATATGTCTTACTTTAACCTTAGATGTTATCCTTTGGTCACCATGTGTCCTACACAAATAGGTTCACATGGATTAGTTTATTACATGGAGATGACCAATCATAGTGTCATGATGAGATTTTATTATAGATTTTAGTTTTTTTCCCTTTGGCCAGCCATTGCTAGTTTTCTAGCCAAAGCCCTTTTTTGCAATGCATAGCCAGCCAACAAGCTAGTTTTTTGGGCATGCATTGCATATAGCATCCCTAGAATGATTTTCACTATTTATTTATTTATTTATTTATTTATAATCAATAATTATTACCTTACTACCACCTTATGTTCCCTGACAATGGCACCAAAAATGATGAGTGTCATCTAACTCCTCATTTAACTAATATTCAATTGGTGTCTTATCAACCAGGGCCAGTGTCTAAAGCTATTGGTGGTAAGGTATGGGAGGGGAGATCTAGAAGTCTGATTATGGGGGTGCTTGTTGATCCTATTCTAACTTTGAATAAACTGCTTGATTCACGCTTTTGCTAAAAAGGAAAGAAATCAAATCAATCCACTCTTCTGCTAGAAATAAAAGGTCACACTCCTATTTTACATTTGTAGGGAAAATAAATTCACACTCCTACTTATGAAAGGAAATTTGATTCACACTTCTGCTGTAAAAGAAAAGATACTTTGCATAGAAAAGAAATGAAATAAGAAAATGCTCTTTTTAAACTATGAATTTGTTTTGATATTTTTATAAATAAATGCAAATAGTAAAAATATTCTAACTAATAAAATAGAACATGAATACCGTACACAGTTCCTGGTTCCAAGGAGAGTGGGCCCTTGATCCTCTCAGACTCGGGAACAAAGATTAATCAGTGCTGAAAACTTGAAGTATTAATTCATAGAAATGAAATAATTACAATCTGATTGAAACCTATATGCTTATCTAATTCTTGATCCTCTATTTTCTCTATATCTTATATTTTTCCTCTTTTTTTCCTCTTTCATATAGTCAAAAGTCTTACACTTTATACTAATACAATTAACTCAAAATAGGATGCAAATGAATAGGACTCCTAGTCGATCCCTTCATCCAGAGATTGGATTTTTAAGAGATCCAATTATTTCAATGAAATAAATATCATATCCTATAATAGTCCTATTAACTGATTATATACACATCTATCAAAAGCAAGTCCTTCAAAATAACAGGCAGTTATTTTCCTTATGTGATTCTAACTGGAATGGTTCTTTCTTATCCTATCTGGTCTCTAGCTTCCCATTATCCTTACAAAATTCTTGGTATTGACCCTGTGGAGTCTGTAGAAATGAGCCTATAGAGTCCATAGAAATAAGCTTGCAGAGTCGGTAGAAATGAGCCTATGGAGTCCATAGAAATAAGCCTATGGAGTCCATAAAAACAAACCTGCAGAGTCTGTAGAAATGATCCTATAGAGTATGTAGAAACAAGCTTGTTGAGTCTATAGTTCTGCTGGATGGAGATCAAAATGGAATGTTCACTATACATTGCTTGTGTCTTCTTCGTGATCATTCTTCAGACAAAAGATCACTAAAACATGCTATGTATTAGACATTAATGACAAAGTAAAAATTTAGTCTTTGGTTTAATATAAACAAGACAAATATCTATTTTCCATGTAATATCTATCTAAGAATCTAATATTTGTATAAGATAATATCCTTTGAGAGATGATTTGAAGGAAATAACATGTCAATAATGAGCCATATTTTGATCTCATCATCAAGCACAAGATTCAAGATCTTATCGATAAGAATGATCTTGATATTAGTACACCTACTAAAGAGGATAAATCATAAACCAATGACAATGTAAAGCACAAATATATAAAGATTATTTTCCAAATCATGAAGCATATAAAAATGACAATTTTTAAGTACATTATGCATATAATGTTCATCCTTATTCTACATATGGGAATCCACTTGATAGCATCATTGGTATAATTATATGTAAATAAGAATCATTTTCTATGATTACATTTGATGATAGTGTATTTTTTTATGATAATTTAGATAGACATGAACTATTTAATCAATCATATAATGATAAAAAATTCATACATAGTGATATGATAGACAATATATCAAGTGAAAATGTGTGCACCATAATACTCATTTATTCACTTGGTTATAGAGTTCTCAAATATTTTGATGTTCATACACATGATACTCTTTGGAATAGAATGTTACCTTTACAAGTGGGCCCTCTCATTGTGCCCACCCCATTATTAGTTCTACTAAGCACATGGGTCTTTGACATGATATTAGGTTGCCCTTGGATATAAAATATCAAAGCAATACTTTTTATAGTGCATAAATGTCTCAAATATATACCATAAAAGGTAAGGTGCCATAGTCAACAAAATGAGGATCTAGGCTACCTAAATTGAAATATGGCAAGTCTAAGCAATCCTATAGCCATATCAACATTATTCAGTGTATAAAAAACCTAAACAATGATACACACATAGTCATTCACTAACAAACATACAACATATATCTACTATGTAAATAAATGAAAGAGTATATGTTTATTAATATTTATCTTGGGGTGGACCCATCGAGCATCAATCTCACCCTTGGCTCGAGTGGAGTTTTATAAGAGATGTTGTGGGTTAAAGACTTCAAATAATTGGATAAATACCTAAGGTACCCTCGGTTGAGACTCCAAATGATTCCTCCTATTAAGCTTCAAATACACCATAATACAAGATTCCTTAAAATAAGGTTGTAAATTAAAAATTACTATAAATATGACTTAGGCTAGATGTGTGAGTGGAAGCACAATGAATAAAGTGTATATGATATTATTGGAATGAAGTATGACACCTGTATATACTGATCCAATGATTAAAACCAATCCTAATCACTAAGCCAATGGTATCGACCCAACTGATATAATTTATTTAAGTCAGGTAACATAGAATCATATCATCTAGGTTGATATAATATAGATGTCAGAAGACAAGCTCAATTTTGCATCGGGTTGGCCAACACAATATAGGGAGGGAAGATGCACTAAACAGATGGTCTTGTCCTAGTCGATGTTGTAAGATATAGGGAAAATTGACACAAATGAATAAGTATAATATGGAAGAGGTAAATGGCAAGACACTATGAGAAAGTTAGACTGATAGTAGGAATGATGTAATCATGATATAATAGCAACATATCTCACAAAGCACCATAATTCTTTCCCACCCCTTTACTAGTGCACCCTTAAAGGTGTGCATTCAGGGAGATTGATGATAGAAAATTCATTGCAGTAGAAATCATCTTACATTGATAAAGTGAAAAATATTATGTGTATACATATGTCCCACCCGAAGCTCATCACATGTCATAATAGTGTAACGTATAATAGTGCTTTGCAAAAGAAAACATAGCAGTAGAAAAACATTTTTGAAATGAATGAACTGAAAGTAAATAAAATGAAAGTATTTACCTTCACTTACCTTGTTAACCATAGAAAATGTTTCATGTGTTGTAGGTGATGGAAGGCACCCAATGTGCAGAATGAGAAATGGGCCTAAAAATAAGATAAAATTCCCAATTTTGTAAAAAAAATATGTTAGCACCTAATAATCTCTTTTCTTGCCAAAATTCTAAGGCTTTTTTGGTTCATGAAAATGACATGTAGAAACAAAGATATGGAAAAAATATGTAATATCGTGGTAACTAACAATATGTTGATGGTAAATAAGATGATGTCTATTTTATTATTTTCTAAAAAAAGTGAGCAAATGCATGGTTAAAAATAAAAAGAGTTAAATAAAATGAAATGAAATCTTAAGTATCTAGATAGAAAATCAATGAACAAAAGATGTGTAAAATGATGAAGTAAATGTAAAACACATCATAAATGATGAGATATGTAATACATTGTAAGTAAGTGAAATATCAATGTAAGAAAAATCAAACAAAGATATATAAGTAAATAATGTGATCTCATGTAAGATAATCATGTCAAATCAAACATGAAGAAAACATATAAGACTATAAAATAAAATGTAATTAAATCATGTCAATTCAAACATAAAGAAAAATATGTAAGGATTCAAAATGTCTTATGTAAGATAAGTGATGTCCACAAAAATTAAACAAAAACATGATGGATAAATGAAAATAAAAAGCTATAAAGAAGACAACAAACTTAGTGCTTTCTATAAAATGTGATGTCTAAAAACACAACCACCTAAATACATGACACATATGACAATGAGATCATGTTAAAAACAAAGGTTATGGGTGTTTATGAGGAAAACCTAGTTAGATTTCTTGGGTCTTACAATCAACTCAGAGATTGAAAGCCAAGTGGAATAAATAGGATAATAACGTGATATAGATGTGATCAGCTAAAATTGATACCATCAAGGGGATATTAGAGAAAATATGATGTAAATAAGGAATGCAAGGTGCCACACAGGGGATGTGTAAATCCTTAGAGGGAGTGATGTATTCTAGAAAAGTGGACAAGGCTAAAAACTATCATTATCAAGGACTCAGAACACTCAAACTAGTTGAACACAAAGCTTGGGTTGGGCTAACAATTAAAGTACATAGATCATCCCATTAAGGCTATATGCATGAAATTAAAATTATCCTACCTTCCGTAATGGACCTTAGATATATCATGAGGCCAACTATGGGGTTTGAGCTTCGACTAGAATAAAATATGTGCCAATCAAAGTCATGTCTTTTGGTGTGATCTGACTTTTGTGATAAAAGTTGCCTTTTAAATTTTTAGTGATAATAACTCTTATGTAATTTTAATATTCCTCCTCAATATAGATTTGAAAAACCAAACATGATTAAAATAGGTAGCTAACACAAGAGAGCTTATACTTGGCCACTAGAAAGGAGAACGTAAAGACTATAGTGCCTAAAGACTCTGAGACTTGTACAACAAGTAAGTGTGTGATATTAAAACCAACCTATGTGTGCCTCATGTGAAAGGAAATAAGGTAAAGATGGGAATCATGGAATACCCATCCATTTAATAAAAATGATACGACGATGACTATGTTTATAGCTAATCATGAGGGAAAACAATGTGTTGAAAGGGATGAGGTTATGTGATGATATTCATGTCACTAGGGAAGTTGTACTAACCTATAAGGGATATAACATAAGCACCAGTAAACGTAGTAGTCATCCCAAAAGAAGGGGAAAGTAAATAATCATCACAAAAGAGGGAGAAAATAAATAATCATCCTAAAAAAGAGGTAAAATAAATAGTGGCTAAATAATCACAAGGAGACTACGGCTAATATGATAAGACTATGATAACACATTTTAATTTATGTACAAAAAGTTCAAATGTAGTTGATTTATTAATAAAAAAAATTGGTTCATTTAAAAAACTTGTCAGAAATCAATTTCAAATCGTAAACAAATTCAAAATCCAAATATAAAGAATAATTCATAATAATAATAAATATATATAAAGTGTAACGAAAAGCTATTAAAGTTAATTTTGATATGTATGGGTCCCTGGTTTTATTATTAAAAAAAATTATATGTTTGTTTTCCACAGCTTTGGATGTGGGGCATCCATTTGACCCATCATTGGGGTCAAAAAAACACCAACACAAAAATCTAAATTCCAATCCAATGGGAATATTAACTATCGTCATTCATTAGGTCAATCATCCCATCGCCAATAATGTAAGGAGGTCACATCAAATTCATTGTAACTTCAAATTCTGAGAATGGTATGATCATAATTAACTTGGGACTTTTATGATATCAATAGACAGCATATTCCACTGTCAAGGTACAATTCAAACAAGAGCTAGGCATAATGCCATCTCAAAGCTCAGTTCAGTCTAGTCCCTGGGAGCAACGGAGCATTCCATATGGCTCTCCGCTTCTGTTGCCCGGGAATTCAAAGTCCAGCTCGTCTCTGTTCATGTCATTGTTACAAGACATCTGCACCCACCCATATTAATTAAAGTTAAACCATTTTCTTAAAAAATGCAGCAAACAGTTTTCATGGGCTATAAATAGGGGATAATGATGATCCACCTCTCGCAGTAGTAAGTATATTCACAGGAATGTAGGTGTTTTTTTAAGGGCATACTCGTAAAGACATACACGCCAGCTAACATTGATGTGAAAGTAATGATGTTTTAAAGAGAAAAGGGCAGTGGCACACAGAGCAGAGCAGGTGCCTCAGCGCATTTGATCACCTTTTGCATATCTCCAAATTGCATATAATCATTATTTATCTGAGATTAGGCACAAAGGGAAACGTTAAAAAAAAAAAAAAACATTTCAACACAACCCTGGAAATGGTATGCGAGGGACCCATTCCGAAGCTGCAGGGTCATTGAAAGCCATAATGGCGTCCTCCCAATTTGCAATATAACTGAGTGGGTGCCATCTTTTATGATTTGCAATTTAGGAAAGCAAGAAACCCATGGTGATTGAATCATTGGTATGTAATTCCTGTAACATAACATTGGCATGAGATTCGTAATGACTTTGGTCCCGCATAGTGAGCACATATTCTCTCGTACCAAAGACTAAGGAATAAGATGGTCTCCACACTCTGCCACCTCCAGAATTAGCCGTTTTATTTTGACTTCCTCAAAATAAATTTGGTTTGTCGAGTGTCTTGCATGACTCCATGGATGTTTGTCCTCTACTTTTTCGATGATGTGGGCCTTTTTACATGAAAAATGCCAATCTTTTGATGCAACTTGTTTTGTTAGGGGTGATCGCACCATAGATAGCTGGGGGGTTCGTCATAAAGGCTTTCTATAAGATAATGATTCTCTTTTTCAATAATAATTTTTTTAATTTATATATATATATATTGGTTGATTATTATTATATGTGGTGATTTTAAATTAAAAGTTAAGTATTGAGAGGTATTTATTCCTTTAAAGTTGTCTAAGGTACAATTCTGACCTCATTCCTTTCCCTGTTTGCTAGTAACAAGAATTGATCCCTGATGGACTCTAGTAGCAAGAATTGATCCCTGATGGACTCTTTTTGAGCCAAACAACTTCACTCATAAATATTTTGAAATTTTTATTTTTATTAGATATTTTGTAATTTTTTTTTATTAGTAATTTTGTAGGTAAAATTGTCTAAGTCTATACTTAAAAATTGAGTCCAATTTAATTAGCATTCTCATAACATTAAGTTTGAGGTAGTGTAGAATATAACCAAGGGTTTTTCCATATTTAGGTTTTCTAACTTTGAATATTGTGTAATTATTATTAAATATGACACTTGGTTTGTCAAAAATATCTTGCTTGTTTTCTCCTTGTCAATTACAATTTTTTTGATTTTTTATAAGGTCATACTTGTATGGGTTGAATTCTCTACTTGGTTTCTCTCCCTCTAAATCTTTATTGAGAATTTATAAAACCTTTAGGGCATTATGTTGGTCACAATCTAAATAAATGTTATACCACTTGACATCAAAAGATGGTCTACACCGACGTCAACCTCTCCCAATATTTGAAGGAGACAATTAACATTCAAGTTTGTGACCAAAGATTTACAGAATGGGTGTTATAGGTTAACCAGTCAAATATTCTTTTTGGTCAATCTATGAAACATAAGATAAGGGATTGACCTCTCATGACTCCCTCAAACCCAATTTTCAAAACCTCAACATAACCAACTAAAGCTCCCAAAGGGACTCAAGATGGATAGAAAATCGTAATTGGAAAAAAAAAAAAAAATACAATCAAAATAAAACTAATTGGGCTCTAGGAAATAAACCCCCACACTCTCATTACAAATGTGGTTTCTAAGCCTTATTTTATCTCTCTTATATCTCAAACTACTATGCAGTTGTTAGTGTCAAGCACAATGAAAGCTGAAATTTTGTTTCTGGTTAGTAGGATACCTTGTCCGCATCACAACCTCATACAGTGATGGCAAATTTGTATCAGATTTAGGCAACGAGACGTTCCTCTCACTCCTCAATGACACTTTACTTATCATTCATGTATCCCTTCACCAAAAAAGGGGTGATAACATAATAATGTGTCACTTTTTTTAACATTTTGAGGCCATAAACACTCTAATCTCCCTCTTAATAAAGTTGTGTTTAATTAATTAAATGTGATAAAAACATCTATTTTTTAGCACGCATGTACACACACACACACACACACAAAGATGAAGTTCATCCACATTTTTTAATAAATATATAATTTGTTAATTTTTTGGGATTTATTATTTAATTATTTTTAAAAAGTGTTTTGGTCACTCACTTGACACACTACAATTATTTGACCCAGAGAGGAGAGTGGATATGTGTAGGACCAATGGAAACCCTTGTAGTTAGGATATTTTAAAGAAAAATCATTAAAAAAATTGCATAACATATATTCATTGTTATAAATCCTTGAGAGTGAGAGTATGAATGCCCATCAAATCTCATACACTGTGTCAATAGAGATTAAAATTATTGTCTTTTTTTTGTATATTAGGGAAGACTATTTGGTCTGATATTATTTGGCATATGTCATGCCAGGAATAAGGTTGTCGTGGCACCATAACTATGATATCTCATAATTATGCCCATTTTTAGTGGTTTAGGATGTAAACCCAACCACCCAAGTCATTTGTATAGTCTTCAAATTTGATGGTTTCTCTTTTAGAGTTATATTCCTCTACACCTATAATGATGTCATTGAGCAGATGATGCTTGGGTGGTAGTTGGAGAAGGAGCTTTATATTTCCAACTACGTGATTTTTGGTAATTTTAATATGGTTAAATACACATAATATAAATAAGGCCCTCTCCATATGCATTGGTTTGTCAACAAAATGGAGGCATTGGTTTACATGATAAATAAACTATGGGATTTTTACCATAATCACCACCAATGTACTCTTTTGCCCATTGTGTGGTTCATCTAGTCTAGCATTTGTTTGGGACCAAATCTTATTATCAAATGGTTGGATAGAGCCATGTTTTTAAATAAAAAAACCTTCTCTTTCACCCATTTATTTAACAAGCCAATTAATGTGATTTCCAAGGAAATCCTCTCCAATTATTTTCTCATCAAGTTTCACAGTAAGTGTTTGAATCTCACAACTAAGTTTTGTACAAATCAATTAATTTTATGATTACAACATATTTCCAACACAACTACATATCTTACATATCTTTAGAGTTAGAAACATAGTTATTATCCCTTATAGAGATAAGGCTGGACTAAATGGTGTGAATTTATGAGTGTTTGTACTACCACCTTTCTATAAGGTTTTGGAAATATAATAACCCTCTGTTGAAAAAATGGTAATAAATCCACCCTTAAGGAATTCAAGGGGTTTTATAAAAAAATTATAGATTTACAATTTTAATGAAACTCATCAAACTGAATATAATACTATGTACCATAAAATAAAATTGGTTGAAACCAATCAAGCATATAGATATAAAACTTGATCTTGTTGGCAGTAGCTCAAAATGTTGATAGAGTTTCTAATGTTTTTTTTTTCTAACACCTCTCATAGATTAAATTTAAGAAAGAATGGACTTGTCTATTGCTTCTTGTAGACATCCTTCAAGTTTTTGTTGCTCACTAAAAGAAACATTTTCAAAAATAATCTTCCAGTAGACTTAGAGAAAGGCCATTATTGCACACTATCTTAAAAATATGCATGAAATCCCATTAAAGATTAAAACGTGGCATGTGATAGGCCTCTCTCCATTGATGAGATTCAAGATGTTATCAATTAAATGTCTCAATAAATCACCAAAATTTATGGATGCCCCTATGAATCATATCAAACCTTTTGGGAGACTTTAGGTTTTGATTTTCATAAAGTATATATTAAATATTTATAGACTAACTCCCTTGAGAAATTCATTGATAAGGGAATCATGAAATTTATTCCAAAATATAGGGACCATGAGTTTATCAATAGTTGAAGGCCTATTACCATTTGAACCATCTCATAAAAGATTATTACCATGGATTTAGTGCTTTAAATTCAACATTTTCTTCACATTGAATAAATGGGCTTCATTTGTGACATATATCTTATAAAAAATAATTTTCGTTTGTGAGGGTATGGGATGGTCTCATACCTCTCACTAAAGTACTATTATTATCAATATTTCCTTTAATAAATCTTGTGATTTCATTGAGTGGCCCTTTAGCCTTACAATGATGAAACTTATAGGGTGTAGACACATAAAATTAATCATTAAATATTTTATGATGTTTATTCTTGACATTGTTACCTTAAGTTGGTTTATTCACCATTTTGCTAACTCGTAATCTATAAGAGCACCTTCATTGTCTTGCACACATAAAATATCATAAAGACATCATTATTTTAGATAATTCTTTCATGATTCAATCTAAGGATCTTGTCAAATGTGTCCCTAAAGTATTTATTCTTCTAGGACAAGTTTGAACTAGGTCCACTAGGTTCACACTATGACCTTATCCATTTGTGTATCCTTATCCCCAAAATTTTAATGGTTATTTTTTCAAATTGAAACGTTTCATAATGACTCTCTTAATGAAAATGATATTTATGGATTATATAGAACCTCAATCTTATACACTTGTAAAATGCAAACCTTGGTTGTTCCTCTTAGTTTTGGACCTTTTCTCACTTCTTCAAGTCTCACATCTTCTCTATTTTCTACCCCTTGGACTATCTCTTTGTCTAACCATGTTGATGACCCAAGCCTTCTATCTTTCCTAAAATTCTTAAAATGTACTTATATTCTACCTCTAGAATTTATGAACTTGTACATACTTTCCTACTCCTTAGACATTAACATTCAAGATAGACACTAGCATTGAGACTAGTGTATTAACCCGACACAAGTGTCCAGTGCCCTAAATTCATCTATTTTACAAATAAAATATATCCTAATTGTAAACCTAAGTGATTTAATGTGAGTTACTTCTCCAAAATAATATATATAAATACAAGATCAACCCTCATTCATTCCTTACCTATTGCTAACACACCAAGTACCAAGTTCACAACCAAACCAAGTTATAAGGTAGAACCTTCTGAGCCTAAAAAGGAAACAACCACCATAGTTAACATAGTTTCATAGAATCTTAATTGTTTTATTTTATCTACTGCACCAAGGAGACAATTATACCATTTACCTATGTTCCTAGCTTCATTACTCCCACAATTACTAGAGTGTCAGTTTATATCTCTCCCTCATCTTATTGAGGTTGATATGAATCGACCTCCACCCAAAATATATGATGTGAATGCTTATTATGATTATCATCAGTAACCAAAGCATTCTAAAAATAGATGTTTTACCTTGAAACACAAGATCTAAGATCTTATTGATGATCAAAATCTTGCATTTGATGATCCTCTAAAGGATTTAGGTTCACAACCTATTGATAAAAAAATATAAAATATTTACCAATCTTTTTCAATACCATTCTAAGAATAAACCAAAAGTGCAAATTGTATATAATGCAAATCATACTCTATCACATTATGAGAACCCACTAGCTGGGATTATTAGTACTTATACATGACATATACCTCATATGGTTTAGAGACCCTCTATTTCTTTTGATGACAGTGAAATTAAGGATGATGAATTTGATCTTCATTATTTGTTTATTTGAGCATACCTTGATAAACACCTTATACGCAGTGTTATGATTAATAATGGCGCAAGCAAAAAAAAAATCACCATTAATCACTTATGCACTTGGGTTATACTTATCATGATTTTCGTCCTTCTACTAGATTAGTTAGAGCATTTGATGGGACCTCTTAGAAGGTTATTGGAGAGATTGACCTACCTTTATAAGTCAATCCCACACATGTGGTTACTACCTTTAAAGTCACCTTCCATAAGAATCTTTGATATGTTATTGGGAAGACGTTAGATCCATTCACTTCAAGTAGTACCTTCTACATTACATGGGTACGTTAAATACTTTCATTTCAATCACGTAATTAAAGTTTCCAAAATTTTATATGAGCATCCTCTTAAAAAATAAAATTTATACCTCGATACTTAATTACCAAACCTACTAAGGCTAATTCACCATAAGGGGGTAAGGGATAGACAATCCCCTTTACTGGGTGGAGAGTACTTTAGATACCATTACATTATAGACACACAGTGGATTCCATAGAATCCCCATCTACTATAAACCATGTTTAGATATCCAAAGCATCTATACCTATTATATTTATTCTAAGGAATCCACAAAGCACTAAATGATAGGTTCCATGAACCCCTACTCTTATTACTCTTACTACTACTCCATGACCACATAGTCCTATTTTACATATGTATAAAATAATTGATACTACAGTGATAGATATTAAGCCTATATGTGCTTCTCGATAACATCACAGGATTATTACACTAGGTTCATAGTGAGGATATATCTATGACCATCCATTGGATGCCATCATAGGATGTTCTTTCCTTATCAAACATTCCAAAATACCAAAAAATTCAAAAAACATTCAAAAATATCCAAAAATATTTTAGGCACCCACAAATTCTATTGGCTCCTTGGCATCTATGTGTTAGTTTTATGTTGATGGATGTCATATTTAGTTACTCCTACAAACACACATGTGTGACACACTTCTATTTGAGTATGATATAGGCATACACAAAAACATGACCTATTCCTGTTTCATATGTTTGGCCTTCTCTCTACTCACGTCATGTAAACATTAGGGGTATCTTCTTCTTTGATCTTAATACAAAGGTTATATCATTCTATGGTCATTTGATTTAACATTTTTAGGAATATTTTTTTATTATTCCTAATTTAGTTAAAGGGTCTGAGTAGTAAAATCAATAAATAAATATGCAATAATTAAGCTACTTATTCATATAATTTGATTGCAATTTAAACTTTTCTAAAAATAGTAATAAGGAAAAGAAAACAAGACTTAGCTGAAAATTGACTGATACAACTGAGACAAAGGCTAGAATTCATTATACATGACTAAAAAACTATTACAAATCAAGATCTAGCCTTCATTTTATGATTGGTCAAGAGCACTAAAAATAAGGCACCTTGGACTTTGGCATTATAGTGCACTTCTACTGATGTTATCCAGGAGACTTGAGCTTTTTGGGTTGTGTTTGTTGTGTCTGAGAGACCCTACATGTGAAATTTTGATTGTTGGATGTTTTTGTAACTTCATGTAGAGCTAATTTTGTATTCAAACCATAGATTTTATTATGCTTTAAATAATTTTGAGAAAGAGGGAGGGGTGGTTAATTATGTGCAAGATTCACTGAACGTGTATCCATACCCTTTATGTGGGCACACTGCCTACATACCAATACTTTGAAGATGGATCAAGCCATACGTAGTTATCTCACTTGATGTGCTTTGTGCAATAGCATGTATGAAGATGTAAAATGCTAAATTAGGTGTGCTTGAGGAGACTGGGACTGGTGTAAAGATTTGAATAAATTGTAAATGGTATTGGATGGTTCTATGCAGAGAATAGGGAAATATTGTTGAGTAATATTACTTGTATTCTTTCTTGCTTTGTGATATTTACCAACCTCCTCTATAAGAATTTTGAATGTATTTTTTATAGGGATCTATTGGTCATGGGTCAAATTTATTTATGTTAGGTAGACAATAGGTAAGATAGGAACCAAAAGGATATGACTATTTGGGTTTGAAATGTGATTGGATAAGAGAATCAAAAATGGGACACCCTAGGGTCCAGTGCTATAGTCCAAGTTGGGTGCTATAGTCCTAAGCTAACAAGACCAAGGGAATAGATTTCTCATAGAAAGAGGAGTCTGGGTTAGTTGGGATCAGGTCTAAAAAGATACAAATGTCTGGGAATCAGTGAAAAAAAGATTATGAGGGTCATGAAAGCAAGTAGGAGGGACCTATGGGATGGATGTCACAAGTCACACTCAAGTTACCATTTTTTCACATTTTATATGACCACATTTGTCCCCCTTTATTATAGTGATGCAACAAAGCAAAACACTGATAAATCAAGAATAGAAAGCATACCTAAACTTACCTACAAGGGTGAAGCTCATAAAGATGTGATTTTGGATGTGCATAGAGAGAGCACATTATGAAGTGTGAATCTATAAGAGAAAACAAAGATTATATAAGTTCCTACTAGATACACTATATCTAAAATAAGAACATACAAAGCTAGGTAGGAGAGAGAGGAAGAAAAAGGATTGAATACACCTCACTAGGTATGTGAACCAATACAAAACCTATTTTGATGTTGACTAATGTTGGATGATGTTATACAAAGAGTAATATCATGAATGGAGTTATGTGTTCAATTCCCCAAGAGTGGCTCAAGAATGCAAAGGCTGCCCCTTTGGCTCCATTATTTCCCACTAAATTAAGTTAGGTGGTCTTGTGTTTACTAATCAATGTTTGGACTATGTGTCCAATCCCTCTGAGTAGGTGGCAAGATTGACAAGCTTAAGAGTGATGTAAAAATCTATATAAATTATTATTATGAAATGCGGCATCTAAATTAATGTCAAGATCTTAGAGAGGTGATAAAAAATTATGGTATATGATATCAACTTGGTTGACAAAGTCTATAGAAATAGGATTGAAATTGATTATATTGTCAAATTTGACATAGTTTGATGGAAAATGAGAAACATGAATGGTATCAATCAAGTCAATATAGTTGAATGAAACAAGAATAAAATAAATTGCATCGATCAAGTTGACATAGTTTGATGATGATATGGACTAAAATAAATTGTATTGACTAGGTCAACATAGTCTGATGATGATAAAGAACTAAAATTAAATGTATCATCTAAGGTGACATAATTTTTTGATAATATAGGAGTGAAATAAATTATATTAGCCAAGTCAACAAAGTTTGATGATGATATATGACTGAAATGGATTGTATCAACTAATTCAATATAATTTATTTAAATAAATTGAACTATATCAACACATTATAGGTCATGGCTAATGCATTTGACTCAAGGAAAAAAATTGTATTGATGCATTCTATGTCATGGCTGATGCATTTGGTTGAGGAAAAATAATTATATCGATGAATTCTAGGTCATCATTGATGTCATTGATTGGATTAAAATGAATTATATTGACACACTTTGTGTCATGGCCTATGTAGTTATAGACACTATTTCTGAATTATATAGCACGTCAATCTTGTACACTTGGCAAATACATATCATGGATATACCTTCAACCTATAAACATTCTCGCTACCAAAAGGCTCACATGCATTATCTTTATGTGCCAAATTTCTTGTCTCTTAGTCTGATCAATGTAATTCTAATGACTTAGACCTTTTATCATGCTTAGAATGTTATAAACCTACTTATATTTTATTTTTATAATTTTTGGACCTATGCTTATTTTTTAGCTACCTCAACACTTATGTCCCAGTCAAACACCTACATCAATATAAGTGCCCTATCTTGACACAAGTGTCAAGTGAACTAAATTCATCTAATTTAATAATGAAATTTAATCCTATGGTTAGCCCACTTTAATGTGATATGTTCTTTAAAGGGACTGTTATATATATATATATATATATATATATATATATATATATATATATATATATATATATATATATATATATACAAGATCAACCCTCATTCATTCGTCAGCTAGCATAGACCTAGAAACTTCTTACCTATCACAAGTCAACATAAAAAAAAGAATTTAGTCAAGCATTCAAGTGAGAAAGGCTTTCCTATTTTCTCCTAATTCTATATCACTCATAGAGAAAACACATCTACAAGTATCAAGTACTTAAGGATCACTCCATGATTCATATTTACCAAATTACAAGCTAGGTCACTATATGTACTTACTTATCACACATTGCATTATTATACACACACAATCCAACACATAGGGTATAACTATAAAATTTTGAGGATATATTTAGAGTATTGACTATGTATGCAATGTTTATTGATAGAGGGGTCTTTGGGGAAGTTTGACATTATGTGCCTACTAACCCATTTTTCTCACAACCACTATGAAGATGAAAACTAGGGTTTTACTATTTGATAAGGAGTAATAACCTATGATCTAGATCTAATCAATCCAAAGTGAAGTTGACACAAAACCTAAAATATTCTAGGTGGTCACATCTAGATCTAACATGTATTTTGAATAGGACACTTACATCCAGGTTAGACAAAAGTATCGATGCAACTGTCCAAGGTCAACACACGTGTCTGAGGCCACATAAGTTCTTAATCTAAAATCTAATGATTGATCTAGAATATAATTCCATTCTTATTCCTTTTGGTTCTATATCTAAATTTGTATTATCATCAGAACTAGCTAAGTATCTTGTTTTCATTATCATTACAATATCTAGCACAACTATACTTTATATTTTAAGCATATGCTAGTATAATAAATTCAGTATATATTTATCTAAGTTTAAAAATTAATTATCCTATTGTAGATATAGTCTACCATCCTTGTGCTTTATGCTATCTCTATTGCTTTAACCCTATATTACCCAATCTATATTTTAGGGTTAAATATTTTGTGAACCCAACGTACGTGAATGTAAAAAAAGACTGATCTAGGATTTCATTCATGATCCTCTATTTTATGGGTTCTAATTTAACAATATTTCACAAGTTAAAAATTAGTTTTTATTTTTACAAAACATGTGAAAATGGATGCATCTATAGCCCATTTTGGGCTCTAATTTGTAATTATAACTATAGTTTTTACTATAATTGTTAAGTCAAACCTATCATTCACCAAAATAGGAAAATTCGTCAATATGATGAAAGGGTTTTTAAACAAAATAAATACTCTCTCTCTCCAAGATTCCTTTTGTAATACACTAGATCATGTTCCTTTTAAATCTAACTTCATGGGAGGTGGCCTTATTGATAAATTTGGTTGCATGAATCCTAAAATTTCAATCTTTGAGTTTTTAAAGCAATGCACTATCTATAAGGATATCCTATATGAAGCATTGTGTGATACCCATGTACCAAGTGATACAACATTGGATATGTTTATAGATATTATGCATGATCTAACACATAATGTGAACATTATTACCTCTAGTTGTAAGGTTTTTATCTCAAATAATAGCATTCATCAATACTTTTTTTTGTCCATATAAATGACTCCTCAAAATCAAGAAAACCTGCATGAGCATATGAAATAAATATTAAAGACATATAGAAATATTATAAATAAAACTTCTCTCTTAGACTTGTTACACACATCATCACTATACAAAGGCATTTGTATGAGATCATTACATATGATAACCTTCCCAAACAATGTAGAGCCACCACCGGTGGCCTTTATGATAAACTCTATCAAACATACCAAGAATAATGTCTCTATTAAAAATAAAGATTTATCATAATGAAATAATAATGGAGGCAGTTTACCTACACTTATGCATTTTGATAAGGATGTCCAAGTTGCAAGGTAATACACAACATCAACTGATACACTATTATAAAAACTTAATTGACTTCTCTTATCCAATGCACTAAGGAGACAACTTACATGTTTACTTGAGTATCCAGATTCATTAATACCATGTATTTTAGAGTGTCACCTCATATCTCTCCATCATAATTCTTCTGCTTATGCAATATATCTGTCACCACTCTTTGCATCCAAACTACTTGACATGTTGTTGATGTTACTACCATATTCTCTACTTCTGATAATAAAACTATCACTATGGGTTACTTCTTTGATGCCCATGAAACCAAACTTGTGCCAAAATGAAAAACATATCTAGAAGTACTCTTCCTATCATATGTGCTACCTATTAAATCATTATCAATATAGCCAATCAAATAAAAAATATTAGTTTAGAATATAATATTATATATCCTTTTATTTTTGCAACATATCTCAAAATTCTCTTTTCAAATTTCTAATGTGAGTCTGTTGATGACTCCATAAATATTAAAATCAAACAAACTACATACATAATATTTGGCCTTATAGTTATAAGGTACATAAAACTTCCAACAAGCCTTTTAAACATAATTGGATCAACACCGGATCCCTTGTCTTCTTTGTTGAGTTTTGTACCTATTACAATTAGAGTTGGTGCAGGATTGCAATTCATCATATTTAGTCTTCTCAACACATCCTTAACATACTTTTATTAACAAATAAATATATCACTATCTGATTACATAACTTTAATGTCCAAAAAATATTTCATCAATTCTAAATCTATCATTTTAAATTCTTTCTTCATTGTTGATTTGAACATGTTTAGAGAAAAAACTAGTAAAGATTGAGTCATCAACATATAAAGATTAAATCAAAATCTAACCTTGCTTGCTTATTTTTATGTACAACATATTCTTAAAACTACTTCTACTAAATATATTGCTTGTCAAGTATGAGTCAATTTGACTATACGATGCTCTCGGTGCTTGTTTGAGCCCATAAAGATCTTTCTTCAATCTATATACCTTATCTTCATGTCCATGCACTTCATAACCTTTTGGTTTTTCCACTTATACTTCTTCTAGAAAACCATTCTGAAAAGTGGATTTGGCATCCATTTGGTAGACCTTCTAATTATTTTATGCTAATATGGCTAAAACCATTCTAACTATATCAAGTCTTACAACTACTGAAAATGTATCGTTATAATCATTCTATGTTGTTAATCAAACCTTTTTGGTACTAACCTTTCTTTATACTTTTGAAATTCTCCTTTTGTATTGAGCTTGGTCTTATACTCCTATGTTTTCTTTAACTTTAGGTAGATCCATTAATTCCCATGTTTCATTTATTTCAATAGAATCCATCTTTTCACCCATTGCCTTGATCCAATGATCATCCTTCATTACTTCTTCAAAATATATAGGATCATGAGAGAATAAATAAAATTTGAATGTATGTCTAAATTCTCTTCTCCTTGATCATAAATTTCTTTCAAACTTCTTATTTTCTTACCTCTATACCTTGATCGTATTGAGGAAATGTAAGATATGACTCATTACTTCCTTTTGAATTGGGACTTACATGCACTTATGATTCATTTAGCACAAAATTTCTTGGTGTTCTTAGCTCTTATGAATTACCTCCTTCTAGATTTATTTTTTGGAGTACCTATTGCTTGTGAACTTGGTTGGCCACCTTGCACACCTTGTTCTACTAATTCTTCTTCTTCTTGAGGTATTTATTCTCCAACTATAACTATTTTGTCAATACTTCCATCCCAAGCTTCCTCTTCTTTGAATTCAACATCTCTACTGATGATTACCTTCTTCATAATGGGATTCTAAAACTTGTAAGCTTTTGACTACTCACTATAACCAATAAAGATAGATTTTTCACCTCTATCATCTTTCTTCTTTTTTCCTCTACCACATGTGCATATGTTACATATCTAAAAAATATTAAATGAGATACATTATGTTTTCTGCCACTTCATGCTTCTTGTAGAATTTTATCCTTAACACTCTTTGTAGGACATCTATTTAGAAAATAAACTACACATGCTACTACTATTGCCTACTATTCATTAGACTAGTGATTAGCCTTCAACATGGTCCTAACCATATCCATGATTGTTTTGTTCTTTTTTTTACAACACCATTATGATGTAGTGTGTATCTTGTAGTAAATTGCTTCTTAATTCCATGATACTTGAAAAAATTTAGAAACTCATTTGAAGTGTATTCACCACATCTATTTGATATGAGTACCTTGATGTATATACCACTATATTTTTCAACCATTGCTTTGAACTCCTTGAATATTTTGAAGGCTTTAGACTTCTATTTGAGAAAATATATCCAAGGTTTCCTACTAAAATCATCAATGAATTTTAGAAAATATACACTTCTTCCTAATTTTAGAGTCTGCATAGGTTCACATATATCAATGTCAACAAGCTCTAATGGTGCCTTTGCTTTGTAAGACACTCATGTTTGAAAAAAAATTATGTTTTCCTAAAATGCAACTCTCACATGAACGATGTTTAATCAATTAATGGTACTCCTCTCCCCATCTACTTCTTCTACAATAAACTCAAACCTCCAAAATAAAGATGTCCATACCTTAGATGCCATAACCATGTCAGATCTAAATGGTCTGCCTTGTAATTTACCTTGAGATCTTATTGGCTTGACTTTTCAATCTTGATTCCAAGTGGGAATATTCAGTTCTTGGTCATCTCAATCTTTACAATCAACCTATCAATTGAAAACCTATCTAATATAATATACACATTATCTTTGAATGTTACTCTGTAACCTTACTACACAAGTTTCCCAACACTCATGAGATTATGCTTCAAATCTAACACAAAATAAACAACTAGAATATACTTTCTTTCACCCTTTTTTTTTTTAAATGTTAATCACACCTTTACCCATCACTAATACTTTATTACAATTTCCTATCTTGACTTCTAATTTCACATAATTATTTAAGCTTGCAAACAAAACTTTTTTTCCTATCATATGATTACGGCATCCACTATCTAAAAACCAAATATCACTAGAAATATCATGAGCAATATGACATGTAAAGAATAATTACTTAGAATTACTCTCAAATACATTTGAAAATTTTGCATTTTACTTACCCTCATTTTTTGTTTCTTCCAACACTCATATGCGTAATGACCAAACTTTTTACATTAATGACATTGAACATTAGATTTATCATACCTCTAAGAATACTAATGACACTAGTTGCATCCTTTGAAATTATAAGTATTGAAATTTTGATGTCCTTTCACCTTGATCTGGACTACTCCTTCCACCTCTTTGATTATTATTTATGCCTTTGCCTCTAAAACTTGATCTTCCTCTTCCTTTACCTCTACTAAATGTAACCTATGATTTAAAAGCATTCACTGAAGAGGAAGTACTATTCTTGTTCACTCTATATTCATAAGATAATAGACACCCCCATTAACTCATCTATAGATAGTTGTGTGAGAACTTTAGATTCTTCAATAGCAATAATAGAATCAAACTTACTAGGTAGACTCTGATAATATTTTCCACAACCTTCTAATCAGAGATTTCTTTTCCATATGATTTGATTTGATTAAAAACATTCATGGCTTCACTACAAAATTGATCTGCAAACTATGAATCTTTCATTTATGCATTCTCAAAACTTCTCGTAAGAGACTTTAATTTAACCACTTTAATTTAATCTTTCATCTATGCATTCTCAAAACTTCTCGTAAGAGACTATGAATGTTACTCCCAGTTTTCTTGCATTGTGAAAATGCTCATGTGTGTTTGAGTTGATTTCTCAATCTTTACAAGTGTGTGTTTTTCTTTCTGCTATTAATCCTTTCTTTATACAAGTTGTTGTCTACTGTGTTTGTGGGTGTACTTGTGTAGGTAAACACTAAAGGCATAGTCCATAGTTCTGGTAGAGTCTCATTGTAATGAGGGATTCAGGTTAGGATAAGTGGTGCCATACGACCGCCCAGCTCTAGAGAGTTGGGCTTGTGACAGTTGGTATCAGAGCACATGATTTGTATTTTATAAGATTATGTTTGCCTAAGTTAAATAGTCTTTTGCCTTCCCCTATTGAGTCAGTCCAGTGTTGTGTCTAGTTATGTCTGAGTCAGTGTGGTAGGAGATCTATCTGGGTGTTGCTCAAGAAATTGACCAATAGGGGTCAAGAGCAGGGTGACAGCAAAGGTGAAGGTGGTGGCAGTTACCACATTGGTAAGTTGAGAGTTGCTGATGTGGGTGAAGGCCTTGTTGAGCGAGTTGGTGCCCAGTTCCAATTGATGGGGGACTGTGTGGGTATGAGATTTAGTGAGTTTGAGGAGAAGGTGGCTACCATGGAGCAGATGATCATGGAACTTACTAGAAGGTTGGAGAAGAGCTTGGTGTTCCAGATAGAGTTATAGGATGAAGTGGATTTGTACTAATTAGTGATATCAAGTTGGTGAAAGTATCAGGGTTCAGTTCTTCTTTAGTCATGAAACTCACCAATTTGAAGGAATCAAAGTGTTATGATGGTGAGTGAGATGACCATCTTCTAGAGATTTTCTTCTGGGACATGAAGGAGTTCTTGGTAGGGTTAGGGGGTCTGTCAGGCACACAGGAGGTGCGTGTTGCATTAAGGTACCTCATGGGTATGGTAAAGGTTTGATATAGAACCTTGGCTAACAACATTGCATCAAGGAGTTTGGTGTGGAGGTTGGACTCTTTAGAGGATCTGAAGGAAGATCTTAGGGATTAGTTTCAACTTAAGAATGTAGCATGGTTGGCTAGGACCAAGTTGAGTAAGTTGAAGCAAGTGGGGAAGATGAGAGAGTATATCGATTCTTTACAAAGCCTTTTGTTGGAGGCCACCGACATGTCAGAGGTGGATAAGTTGTTTAAGTTTACTCATGGTCTTCAGTCATGGGCTCAGGGGGAGCTCTGTCACCATGAAGTGTCTGATGTTAGCAAAGCAATTATTGTAGCAGACTATCTCTTAGATTTTAGAGAGGGTTATTCATCCAAAAACACCTTGGGCCCTTGTGCATCCATGTGGGGAGGCATTGGTAAGGGGTTGAGTAAGTCTTCAGGAAAGCCTGTTGGTGACCAGGGAAGGAAGGCTACTTCAAAGTCATCAGAGGGATCTCAAAAGTCTTAGAGCACTTCAATGGGTGGCAAGAAGTTACTAGTTGGAGAGTCAAGTGGGAAGCAGTTCTGTATGAAGTGTTGGATGTGTGGTGGGAGTCACTAAAATCAAGATTGTTTGAAGTGGTAGGGGGTGTTTACAATTCAGAAGGAGGATCTGAATGAATAGTGTTGAGCAGATGATGTGTGCGCTCAGGGGAGCTCAATGTTAGGTAAGGCTTGGGTTCAGAGGTGGTCATTGTAACTTATTGGGACTGATTTTTGTGGAAGGGGTGCTCGCAGACTCGGGTGGTCCTATAATTAGAAGTCAACAAGTTTAGCCTTGGAAACTTGGCCTTCAAACCTCCGAAGGTTCAAGTAGGCTTAGATTAGTTACAAGCCATCCATTTTGTGTTGAGATAAGGTTTACCCAAGTTGGGTAAGGTGACAATTTTTCCCCATCTTAGAGTTCTTTTGTATCAGATCTATTACAGACGTGCATGGTGAAGATTATGCAGAGGAGTGCGATTGGGAAGATGAAGGGGGTATTGGGTTGAGTGTACAAAAGAGTACAAGAATTGGTGAGGAGTCAGTGCATCTTGTATTGCTTGGTGGCAATTGGGATGTTGAAGGGGAGTAGTAGGGTCCTCTTTCTCGTTGATGTGAGGTGGGTTCTTCACACCGATATGCTTAAGGAAACATCATCTTGTTGTGTCATAGAGAAGATAAATGATCAAGTGTATCATGTTTATTCCAGACGAGAGTTCTTGGGTAAGGAATTTGTTCCTATTGTTGGGCATGGGGTGTTTGATCTCAAGAGTTGCCTTTTCCTGTTACACTCTTGTGTTGGATTTTCAGAACTATTTGGGGGGGACGTTTGATGGGGTTGCTTACTCTTTGTTGGGTTTACAGAGTCTTGAAGAGGTGAGTCATCAAGAACCATTTTCCTCCACCCCAAGTTTGGGGGTTGGCAAGATCAGGGTGATTTTATGAAACTACATTCATTTGGTGTGGCTTGGGTAGGCAAGCTTGTCTGCGTGCTAAAGTTTCTAGAGATTTAGTTTGTTTCTCATTTTTTTAGCCAGTTAGATACCTTAGTCATTGATGAATCCAAACCAGCAATGGTTCCCACCTAAGTGCCCTTCTGTGTATGTGATGGGTTAAATTGGAGCGACAGTTGGAACAGTGTGTTGAGGTGAAGATAGTGGGTTACTTGGCAATCTGAAGCAGAGGAAATTTCTAGTGTTGTTGGAATGGTTAGTTTTTCAACAAGCTAGGAGGAGGTAGAAGCCCTCAAAGTTAAGGTCATGGAGTTTGACATTGGTCTCTTAACTTTGGATGGAGCCTAAATAGGGGATTTAGTTATCTCTTGGCTTTGGGTTTGAAAAAGAGACATGTTAATCTCTTGACTTTGGATGGAGCTTGGAAAGGGGATGTGTTTATATCTTAGTTTTAGATCTAAAAGGGGATGTAGTGGTCTCTTGACTCTGATGGAGCTTAGAAAGGGGATGTGTTTATCTCTTAGCTTTAGGTCTAAAAAGGGGATGTGGTGGTCCCTTGACTCTAGATTCTAGATAGAGCCTATTAAGGGGGTGTGTTGGCCTCTTGGCTTGGATTAGGTCTAAAGAAGGGATGTGTGAATATTTTGGCTTTAAGTTGAGTCTAAATAGAAGATTGCCTCATGGATTCCTGCTAGTGGAGTCATGTCGGTGTCGAGGACATCACCGATTTTTAAGTAGGGGATTCTATGAGGGATGTGTTGCTTCAACATCCCTAACTATATTCACGAGTTGATCTTCCTTGATCAAATGAATGGTTATCTTTCTTTGCACAGTGATTTGGGTAAATTCAAGTCTAAACTATCAAAGTAGTGAAAAGTAAATCATTGTGAAGCTAGTGTGTCAGTCCCAAGTTTATGTGGATCATGGGCATGTGTTTGTGTAAGTGTCATGTGGGTGTTTATGAGTAGTTATATTGGTCTTAGATTTCATGAAGTAGGGACTGGTTTATCCTAGGTAGAGACTAATCAAGCCTTGGGAGGGAATTGTTCATTGTAATCATGTGAGTGGTTCTGAGCATTATCGACTGAGCCTGACTCGGTGGTTGTTGTGTATGTTGGGTACTTGGCCCATTTATTGTAATATAGACTGGATTATCCTAAAGAGTTAATAAAATACATGTTACTCCCATTTTTATTGCATTGTGTGAATGCTAATGTGTGTTTGAGTCAATTTCCCGATCTTTGCAAGTGTGTGTTTTTATTTTCGTTGTTAATCCTTTCTTTATACAAGTTGTTGTCCACTGTGTTTGTGGGTGTACTTGTACAAGTAAAAATTGAAGGCATAGTCTGTAGTTCTTATACAGTCCCACCACAATGAGGTATTTGGGTTAGGAAAAGTGGTGCTGCATGGCCAATCAGCTCTAGAGAGCTGGCCCCATGACAATAGTAATATATGTTGATGATCTTCAAAATGTAAGAAAGATCGGAAGAAGAATGTGTACCTATGTTAATTTACACACTGGTGATGATGTTTACTCCATTAAATTTACACACATTGACACCGACAGAGGCACCAACCCTGTCTGGAATGACAAGTTGTAGCTTAGCCTTAACAAGAGATTCGCCCATAGCAAAGGATATGCCATCAAAATACAAATATATTGCAAGATAACCTTTGGAGAGAACGCTGTGGGAAGGGTTAAAGTTCCCTTCTTAGACATTTTGGATGGATCCAAGGACTCAATGGTTTACATTACCTATGTTATCGTTTGAAAACAATCAAAGGGAAGCCCCATAGTATGATTGATCTATCTGTGTGTTTGTTACAAAATTTTACTCCTCCTCAATTCTTGAATTCTCCTATTTCAATGTTTCTAGATAAATTTGGGAGTTATGAAAACATCAATTCTTCCTAGGCAAGCGAAACATATGGCAGTGAGCATCATGAGGTGTAGCAAAACACAGCAATGGGCATGCCATCGACGTGGATGCAAGGTTATCCATATGGCAATGCCAACTATTTATCTCATATTCCATAGTCCATTTATCCACCCACATGTCAGCAACACATTTATGGTATAAATTAACCTAACTAGATGATAAATATAATTGAATATATATATATATATATGAAGCCCCATAGTATGATTGATTTGTCTATGTGTTTGTTACAAAATTTTACTCTTCCTCAATTCTTGAATTCTCCTATTTCAATGTTTCTAGATAAATTTGGGAGTTATGAAAACATCAATTCTTCCTAGGCAAGCGAAACATACGACAGTGAGCATCATGAGGTGCAGCAAAACACAGCAATGGGCATGCCAACTATTTATCTCATATTCCATAGTCCATTTATCCACCCGCATGTCAGCAACACATTTATGGTAGAAATTAACCTAACTAGATGATAAATATATATATACATTTTAATTTTATTATAAATGTTTTGTTTCCTACAATTAAAGGCCTGCCAGACGCATCACAAAGTTATCTCTTATTTAAGAAGTTTCTCGCTTGTCCATTGAAAGTATTTATTGTAATTTTCATAGTTCCATCACATTTTGGGGATGGGGGACATGGGGATGCATTTTCAAGATAGGGGGATGGGGGGCCTAAGTTTGGGGACAACAAGGGGATGGCGATGGGGGAGCGGCACTGAAATACATATAATACTTGAAAAATTAGTTATAAAAAGATGTATAAGGATTCAGTATCTATATATTGCATTAAACATCAACAATTTAACATTGTGATTTAATCATTTAAGTTTCAAGTTTGATCTATTGAACAATGAACATTAACGTTGAACATTAAACAATAAATATTGATGATTGAACATTGAATTTTCAAAATTTCATAATGATGATCCCTGATTACAATCAAGTATCAATAATGTTCAAAAATAAAATACAATAGTGAAATATTAAAAATAAATAGTAAATACAAATGACTCAATGAGTCAATGGCTAATCATCCCCAATATGGAACTCCTCATCACTAGAACTATTGGACTCCACACGTTCAAGCTCCTCCAAGATAATACCAACCAATGATGTCTGTGTAGCATCATCATCAATCTATGTTGACTCCTCTAGCTCTACATCCCATATGGCTATTGGACTCTCCTTGTATGCAAGTGTGTTGCGGTCAATGAGACGTAAGGCACTATGTACAACCACAAGCTTCTTTTCCCTTTTAGAGGTAAGCCTATTCCTCTTCATGGAGTGAATCCCGCTATAAGTAGACCAGTTCCTCTCAGCAGCAAAAGAACTAGAAACTTGGGACAATAAACAAAAGGCTTTTGGGAGCCCTTTAGGGGTAAGGGTAGAAAGCATAAAAATCCAATTTTTTCTAAATGTAGGAAAAAAAACACTTTATGACTTTGTCTTGTGTGGGGGACGCTTGGATATCTCCAAGACTTCTCATCATCCTCTGGGAACTTTTGGACATCCAAGGGATGCCGAGGAATGTCCCTGAGACTTATGGTCATCCCTTGGGGACTTCTGGATGTCTAAGGGACACCGAGAAGTCCCCTAGACACCCAGAAGTCCCCTAGACATCTAAGAGACGTCCCTCCAAAAAGGGGATATCCCCTCTCAGAGAGAGATGCCCCTGGAATGGTGACGGAACTTGGTGGAGGTGGCAGAACAATTAGAGGATAAATTATTCATAAAGATGATAATTTAATATAGAGTGTCCTTATTACTCCATATATATTCCTAATATCCCACCCCTTTACCCATTTGTCATTTTGCTTCCTCCAAGTGTTCTTTATTCTAGTCAGCTCTTCCTCCATAATTAGTTTAGGCCACATATGCTTCTTCATGTTTTGAATCTTCTTGAGGTAGCTTAGTAACCATATCATCGCCGGTGCCTCTAGAGGGAAGGACCCCATTTCAGCAAGTAGGATCTCATACGGCATCGAATTCTTGACTTTGAGACTGATTATGATGAAGTGTTTCTGGATTCTCTCTATCTTTTTTCATTTTTGATCTGACATACTCCTGCCCCAAATTTCACACCCATAGAAAATCACTGGGATAACCAACAGACCAAAGAGTGTTCTCTTGGTCTTTTAATCCCATAACTCTACAATCCTACACCTATTTTGAAGAGAGTACAACACTTTCCATCCTCCTTGAATTCTTTTTGCTCTACACGTTTCCCTACTGAGCTTGTGGTGAAAATCAACCCTGAGGTACTTGTACTCCTCGACTATCTCTAGCATGCTACCTTCAAAGGTAAAGGTATGTTGTTTCTTTTTTCTTTTTAGAGAGAAGATCATTACTTTGGTTTTGCTTATGTTCACCTGCATTCCAACCTCTTGACAAAAAGTTTCAAATGTTCTCTCAAGCCGCTCATTGTTCTGACGATTAAAATGAGGTCCTCTACATAAAGAAGTAGTTTTATAACATAGCTAGTTGAATCCCCTCCCCACTATCTTTATTTAACCGTTCTTCTAATTTATCAATGTACAGTCCAAATAAAGTTGGTGAAAGTGGGTAGACTTGCTTCATGCCTATATCGCTGTCAAAACACTCTAACATTCCATCACTATCTCTGATTTTAGCCTTTAATTGCTCATATAATCTATGGACAGCAGGTCTAAGCTCATCCAAAACCCCCAAACCCTTCATCCTATTCCAAAGTTTGTCATGAGAGACAGTGCCAAAGGTTTTTTTGAAGTCGATAAAGTAGAAAAAGCCCTCATCTACCCAAGTGTTCCATATTTTTTGCCATCCCCAAAAACAAACGTAAATACGTTCGTACGGCCATCAAATTTAACTTCTTGAAATTGCTAAATTATATGGGCCATAATGGAAGGAGATAAACCAAAACTTATCAGAGATATTGAGCCCTTAATAAAGTGGTATTCTGATGGCTCTGTCGTGTGCCCCCCACATCGAACCACGCTAGCTTCTTCCCAATTTATTCATGGCATTGCATCCAATATCCCACCTCCAAGTGTTCTTTCTTCTAGTTAGCTCTTCTTCCATAATTAGTCTAGGCAACCTGTGCTTCTTCATGTTTTGAATCTTCTTGAGGTAGCTTAGTAACCATATCATCACCGGTGCCTCTAGAGGGAAGGACCCCATTTCAGCGAGTAGGATCTCATACGGCACCAAATTATTGACTTTGAGACTGCTTATGATGAAGTATTTATGGATTCTCTCTATCTGTTTTCATTTCTGATCTGACATACTCGTGCCCTGAATTTCACACCCATAGAGAATCACTGGGATAATCAACAGACCGAAGAGTGTTCTCTAGGTCTTTCTATCCCATAACTCCGCAATCTTGCACCTATTTTGAAGAGAGTACAATGCTTTCCATCCTCCTTGAATTCTTTTTGTCCGTGTATATAAAAATGGTCAACATTTTCTTTTTAAAAAATATATAAATAAAAAACCTATAAAATTAAAAAAACTGACAGAATATTTTTAAAATATATATATAAGATATTAGTATATATACATTATCCATATTATAATAATTTAGAATATATAATCTATGTCAACATACCTAAAATATCTTATATGTTAACATTCATTACTTGATCATATCATTAAGTAGTCTAAGGTATTTTTAATATGTAATATGCTACTCTATCGAATATTATTGATGTAATATAAGATAGTATAAGAAGAGATTATAATATGGAACAATACACAAGAGGAAGTAATATTAATAATTCAATAAAAGTATAGTTACAATATACATTAATAATAATATAATTACATCAAATATACATACCTTATAAGATTTATGACTATCATGCTGAATAATTATCATCAAATCATTAGAATTTTAAATAATATTATTTGATATTTTATGTGATGTGTATTTTACACAGATGTATTTAAGTAGGATAAGTTATGAAATGTACTTATGATATAAATTAAACTCTAAAATTGAATTAAAAAAATTTAGATATTACAAGTTGCTATTTAATTTTGAACAATAATAGAATAGACACCTTAAAAATAATATCTCTCAACATATTTTATATAAATTTATCTAAAATAAATATACTAGTAATAATAAATAAATATATTTTATACAAATATCATGGATTTAATATAATAACTTAACTAATACTAATAAACTTTTATTTATACTTATAATATAAATTAATTAAAATTATAATAAACTTATATATATATATATATATATATATATATATAATCATGATATGTCCACTCTTACATATAACCATTCGAAAAGTATTTAAATCATCTTGAAATAAACTGAGAACTAAATCATAGTCACATGAATTTCAACACAGTCTCTTCTTTATTACAACTTAAAAAAAATCTTAAATCTCCAATCATATTATGTATAAATAAACTTTTTTTTTTAAAAAAAACCTTGAAGTGAAGTTCTTATTATTGATGTTTCACAATATTATAATCTCCCTGTTGTAAAAAATTTCACTAAACAATCAAAAAGAAATCACGGTATGACGTCTTAGTTGACAGCACTCTCAGAACCGCTGTGGCGCCCTTTCCCAACAATAAATAATAATAATAAATTTAATATTGTTTATACTTGGCGTCTTAATTTGAGTGTTGAAATTATATAAAAGATTAAAATTGTCTCTTTCCACATAAATTTGACTGTGAAATGCTTCCTTGGCTGCAAAACAGTTTCCTTCAATTTACATATAATTTTGAATTTATTGCATATTTTCAATGTTATTTTTAAAAATGCTTCCATATTATCTCAACGAAAAATATTTATTTAGATTATTTTTGGGAATATATTTTCAGTTTTCAAGTTAAATTTTTGGATATTATTTTCCATTTGTATACCAAAAAAATATTTTAGATAGTTATTTTAGTTGGTATAATTATCTAATTTTTGTTTGTAATTATAGATAATTTTTTGTTTCGGATATCCATAGATAAAATTACTTATCCATTTGTGTACCGAAAATATTTGTATGTTCTCAATTTATTAATTAATGTTCATAAGATGGAATAACTAATTTATTAATATTTATCTTCGGTGAAATTTTATTTTGATTAATAATTAGTTAATATGAATGTTAATAGAAAAATTATATATATATATATATATATATATATATATATATATATAATTTAATACGAATGTTAATAGAACAATTATTTAATAAATATATAGGGAATATGGCTTGACAAAAAATGTAGTTTGAAAATAAACAGCAGAAAAAAGAGTATGAAGAACAAAAGTGAGAACATTGAAGAGAATACCAAAGACAAAAAAAGATAATTACCAATGATAGATGAGGATAGAATAAATAAAAATAAGTATGAAAAAGAACGACGCACAAAACGTATAGCTGAATTACCAATCGAAGAGCTAGAAGAATAAATAAGAGAACATGCAAAATATATGATAACACATCATGCACAAACTTCTCAACAAGACCAAGTTGTACTACGAAGAAGATTACAAAGATAAATTCATGTATATAAAATGACTGATGCACAAAGAGAACTATGACAACAACAAAATCGAGACAGAGTATAAAGACATCGTCTTGCAAATATTAATGTTGATGTAGATGGTAATGATGAAATTTCAATGGAAAGAGAAGTAGAACATATGATGGAATTTTTTGAAAGTCCTATTGATGAAAGTGAAATTGAAATAGAGTGTGGTCAGAAACCCCATGAGAAAGATTGATAGAGCCATTGGAATACAATTTCGCTAATATTGATGATGATATACAAGGGCTTGTGAAGAATCTAACAAAAACAACCACTATCAAAAGAAGAAATAAGAAAAATAATTTTAAAATTAGTGAACAGACATGGTCAAGTGAAATTCAAGTATCCTAGAGAAATCAAGAACAAACAAAGATTAATATAACTAAAAATGTTGGCATAGATTTCAAGACTATACATTTGTTGTTTTGACGTGAGTTAGATAAACTTGTTTCATCACAAATGTGTTATAATTGTCAAGGGAGTTACTTTGGGATGATTATTCATCGAGCAACTGAAGGACTTGTTTATAGTAGATGTCATCAAGAGAAAGGTTTTCACTAATTTTCTAAAGCAAATAACATGGATCCTAGGTCCCAACCACCTGAATTGGAAAACTTAACCCAAGTAGAAGAGATGTTGATCACCTATGTGAATCTAATTCTTCAGGCGACTATGCAATAGGAGGGAGATACAAATACAAAGGGAATAGTATTTTTTTTCCACATGAAGTTAAGGAAATTGTCAAAAACTTATCACATCATATTTCAGATCTTCCAATTATCATAGTGCAAAGAAAGCAACAATGTGAAAATACATACAATTTTACTTTGAATAAAGATTGTATATATAATGCACTTAAATATAATATTGAACATGATAAGTTCTATAAAGATGTCAAGATTTATGAAACAGTACTAAAGGATCTCCCAACCAATAAGTCTACAAAAGTGTTCAAAAATTTGAACTCAATTAACATGAAATTTAATACAAATTTCAATGAATATGTTTTTCTAGGTCCTATACTTGAGAAAGATGAAGGTAATATTATAGATCATGTCATCAATGGAAACCAAACTGCCTAATACCTTGAGAGAGATGGAAGTGATTCGAATTTGGGTAAACAATCTAAATGTTGATCCAGGTGAACTAATAGCTTGGCCATAAATTAATACATCTCCATTGAATGAGTATGTGATAGAAGATTTATTAGACATGGCTTTCCCAACTCTATTCCCTAATGCAAGGTGTGATTGGTTATAACCATGACTAAAACGTGTATATCTACATAAATTTGTGAGACATCTGATTTGATATCGAGATAATCATTTTAAAACACACCCTAAATTTAGGTATCTTACCATGAATAGGATAATGTGAAATCGAGCACAAAATTCATCAGAAGTATTTGTAAAGAAAATCCTTCAAAAACTTCCTATTACAATTGATGAATTGCATGAACACATAGATATTATGTCAGAATCTCACCTTGTAGATCAGTTGATGCGATATGAAACTACATTTCAAGGCACATGTTCTTATTAGACAAAGTGTCATGCAAAGTTAATTGATCTATTGCATCAAATTGAAATGCTAACTATTTTTTACTTTAAGTGTAGCAGACATGTATTGGCCAGACCTCCATGCACTTGTTGATGATGAAAATTATTTTGTCAATGAATCAACCCTTTCACTTATCATGAAGGTCAAGTTGAAATCATACCAGTCTAATCATAAGGGTTATAAAGGCTCATTTAAAATATTAAAGATGTGAGGAAGTTTTTATTATAAATTATATGAAAATAATCAATATGTTATTTAAGTAACTTATTTCATTATCATAATC
Organism: Torreya grandis; assembly: GCA_037957365.1. Classification (NCBI taxonomy): domain Eukaryota; kingdom Viridiplantae; phylum Streptophyta; class Pinopsida; order Cupressales; family Taxaceae; genus Torreya; species Torreya grandis. The sequence continues at coordinate 1,927,341 of JARHVA010003332.1, read as the reverse complement.
ATAAATATGTTATAAAAATAAGATTCATTTAAAATAAAAATTTATAATCTATTCTATTCAAAAAAGAAACCCTATTAATTAGATAATGTCTTGAAGAATATAAATCTAATTCTAAAATATATATGTATAAAAATAAAATTACAACTTTATTATTTGCAATGGTTTAGAGATTAACTAAAATGAGAGAAAGGGCTAAAGAAAGGAAACAACAACAAAAAAGGAACAACAAACAAAAGATAAAAGAAATAAAACTAAAACAAAAAAGAAACTAATCCTAAAAATGAATGAAACTAATAAAAGGAAAATCTAACAATAAAGATGAAACTAAAGATAATGGCAAACAACTCTAAACTATTATAATGATAAATAATTAAGATAATACTAGAACTTAAGAAAAATAAAATATTAAACTAAAGGAAAGAGCTGAAATTAAGACAAAATAAAGAAACTAAAATAACAATAGCCTACTTGAATAATGAAAATTAAAACAAACTAAAGACAATTAAAATCTAATTTTAACTAAAAGTGAAAGTAAACTATAAAGTTGACTAAGAAAATGATAGATAACAATCAAATAACAATGCAAAGACCAAGACAGATCTAAATTAAAGAATCTATCTAAACAACTTTTACTAGTTTATAAAATAACTAAAATTCTTAAGAAAACAACTCAAACTATTTAAAACAAAATAATAAATTATAAACTTATCTAAAGAGAGAAAAGATATAAAAGAAAATTAAAAGTCTATTATATTAACAATAGAGTTAACTATTTACAAAAGAGTTATGAGTCTGAAAATGAGAGTCATCTTAGCATAAAGAAAAAATTTAATAAAAAAATTCAACAATCTTTCGTTACAAAACCTAAAAAGACAAGTCAACCGCTGAATAGATCAATTAAGTATCACAGAAAAACAAAATGATCATCATTTTTAGATTGAATATTTGAATTCTATACATATGATTATAAATAATAATTCATTAAAAGATATTAGACTTATCAAACTACAGATAATCAGTAATAGATGATAAATATAATTAGATATATCTGTGCTACATAAGTGACTACTCAATCATCAGATAAAGTACCATTGAGTCTATCTACAACAATTGTACTATCTCAAAGAAATTGTAAAGAAAGAAAAGATAAGTGATTGACTTCAAAAAATACTTAAGTCTTAAATACATGTTATGCTTCTATTTTCTAATGAATGCTTGATCTTCTTTAATATCCTTAACTTCACTTATGAAATAATTTATAACTAACTTAGTTATAAGTTAATGTTAACTAATCGACTTTTAACAAATTCAATTAATTAACTAAATAGTGTGAGGATAAATTAGTTAATATTTTAAAATCTTAATTTGATCAATATATTTTTTAAAAAAAATCGGACACTAACCTTAACAAGTAGGGACTCATACCTAATTAAAAATATAGTAGGATACATAATAATCATAAAATAGATAAATCCCATTTATGTTTAAACCATAACACATTTAAAATAAACTTTATCATATATAACTATACCAAAATTACTCATTATATGAAATCTTTTAAAAATTATCAAATCAGAAGTATCATACTGAAATGTCAAATTTGTATGAAAAACTTAATACAAAATGAAAACTATCCTTTAGATGACTAGTAATCATCCAAGTCAAATAAAACTTTAATGACTAGTTTGTTTTACTAATTAAGATACATATTATATTCCATTTCAATAGCAGAAAAAGGCAACAATCTAGTCCCTGTGTCAGATGTGTCATTATCAACTTCTAACTTAATCCTCTTAATCTTCCTAAGCTCACTGGATGTTTCATATTCAATTCTTTTCATGGAAAAACTCTTTTTAATAGCATGCTCTAGAGCATCTATGGTTTTCCTTCTATTAATATATATGTGGCCTCTCAAATTCAACGTTTCAAGCTTAAAAATAGGCACACTATGTGTTCCTGATAAGCTTATATTTCTACATTTTTCACTAAAGTTTGTATTAGATAGGGCAAGTGTGTATGAAAGAGTGACCACTTTCCTAAGGTCTTTGGCATGAGTTATTTCTATTTAAAGTTGATTATTGGGCAACTGATTAGCTAGAAGTGGTTCATCAATCGTTTCTCCTCTAAAAATAGGAGGTTGTAGTTGCAAGTAAGGATCATGCTCAGGATGATGCTCAAGGAAACAAGAAAAACTACTTTTGAATTGAGAACATGCTCCAAACCTTTGAATTTGAAAAGATCTATGACATATATATCTTATATAACCACCAAATCCTCTTTAGATATAAAAAGTATTCAAAAAATTTTGAAAATGAGGGTCAGATGTGTCAAAGTGAACAGACATTCTTATGCCCCTAAGAAATTTAGTCCCAAAGCATCCAGTACATAACCCAACTCTACTATAACCTATGTTATGGTTGACTAATTACCACCTCTATTAAAATTCTATCCCCATCCTCCATCATTATTATTTTCAGCTGATTGATCCCACCCAAACATATTGAGAGAAGTAAAATCTGAGAAAAATGTCAATTATTTAAAACTTTGAGAACATGATTTTTTTTTTGCAACATGAATCCAAAAATAAATTGCATCACTATACTGTTTTGAATCATAATAATCTTAATTTTCATGATTCAAACATATTAAAATCTAATTCCAATTTCAAAAAAATTAACCATTTGAGCACCTATGCATACTTATCCACAATCAACTACTATGAAACTCACAAATTGATCATATCATATAATGATTTAAAACTATTTAGCTTATGCAAGAATATGCTCTATACTTTGAATTAAAAAATTGAAACTTAAATCAATTCATAAAACATATTTGCATATTAAATATAGAAAACTATATTTTTCCATCTCTATTATATCACAGCGCATTTAATATACTAAAAATTTTAAAATCATTCAAAATATTCTCACATTGAAAATGTCTGAAATCTGAAAATATCACAGACTTGTCAAAAATCATAAATTACTTCATGATACTCATCTGTATGGACCCAAAATTTTTAAAAATGAATTCATGCAACTGTTCAAAACTTAACACATATAATTGAAAACAACTATATATCATTATATCTCTTCAACCTGTTTCATCTCAAAACTAAGTTCGCAACCACTTTGGAACAAACCTTTGAAAACTCAATCATATGATAAATTGAAAAACAAAACCCCCAAATATGAAAGCACTGGATGAAACAATGAATCATTTAGAATCATTGCAATTGAATCTCATACTAAAATCACAAACCACCATTCAACTCAAAACCTAGTACAAAAATGGCTATAAATTAGGGATAATTTTCACATAACATCATGATATAAAATTTAATCCAAACCATGTGCATGATAACTCCGTATTTTAAAATAAGTATGATACAGAAAACCCTCATAACCTAGATGAATCTTCCTTTGAAGAATACAATAAAAAATAAGTGCATGTTAATTTTTTTGTAGATTCATGCACATGAAGGGACTATCTTGACTTAAGAACATCAAACTAAAAAATATCATTTTCATAAAAATGAATGCAAAATACCTATGATAGGAAATTGAGACCAAAAAGATAAACTTCAAAAAAAAACTTATTTGAGTCTGAAGATAACCATTCCATGCAAACTCTCAATCTATCTAGATATATTTTGTTCATGCAAACTCTCACTTTGTAGATCAAAATTCAACCACATATTCACAAACAATTTTTTTTTAAATTCCTTCAAACTTTCAAACTCCCAAAAAGAAATCTAGATTCCAAACCAAATAAAGATTTTCCTTGCTTTCACGAAACTCCATATTTTCACAAGAAAAATAAACACACATACCTAGCTTCGAATCCAAATCCCTTCCTTGCAATTTGCACTTGGCTCCCCTCTGTGACTCAAATCGTATCACACCAAAATTTTGCTTCCACTCAAAGCTTGTAAATTGACACAATGAATGAAAAAAACAAAGATTTTATTTTCCACCCTCCGTGCCATAACTGTTTGAGTGATGTGCTCTCTTTTGATTGGTTCACAATTACCAATCACATACTTAATCATCTCTCCAAATATTTTGATGAATTTCTAAATCTATCAACATGTTAATCTTTCTGCCAAATTTTTTGCCAAATTTTGATTCAAGGTGATCAGTTAGTAATCAATACCAACATACCACCAAATCCATCATAATCTTGAAGCATCGAGACATGCTTCCAAATATTAATGCCTATGCCAAATCAACCAAGTTTTGATGGATCCAAGTCCATTAGATGCCAACTCAGTAACCAACCTTGTTACATTAGAACCTTAGAATTTATTCATTTACTAAGATCACCGATTAACTTAAGTCACCCAAAATAAACCCTTGAAAACTATACATGTTCCTTATATCAAGCACAAGTCATGATGAAACAAATTTGATCCTTAATATTATTTATTAATCATCATGACCCTAGGAAATAAATAATATAATAACATAAGTCCCCTTTAGCATGCTTCAAAAAAATTTAATCAAATGAAGGTAATAAAAATGATTATCATGTTTTCCAAAGGACTGCATGTTACTAACTTCTCATCAACCAACAACTTTGTAGACATAAGTGAAAGGATGATACTCATGCATTAATATTTGTGATCATCAACTTTGATCATTCTTTGAATCCTGAACAACCAACTTAGAATGTCAATAAAATGACTATGCATTTGAGTAATCAAGTAAGAAAAATAACTTGTAAGCTATATGGAGTGCGACAAAATCATCCAATCCAGAGGAACACATCATACTTAAAATATCTTAACTATAGCACCATCCTCTATTTTATCGCAAGAAATATATCAATTAAAAATAACATTATAAACCAGTTGAATTGATCAAATTCGAAACTCAAATACCAATTAAACTTTCATGAATTAACTAATACAAGAACAAATCAGCCAACTAAGCACCACTAAAACATCAAAGTAAAATTAAATCATTCATTTTATAATTAAATTTTAATACTAATTCAAATATATCATCAAAATGACTAAGAACTAAGAAAACTAAGTTTACTACAACTGTCCAATAGATTGAATCTTATTCTATCTATAATTATATATTCATATTTTATTCATTTATCCACCATATTTTTTGAAACCATTGAAACATAAATAAAATTATCAACAAATCATTACAATTTCATAATCAAATATGCACCTATAAATATCATCAATCAATAAGGTCTCTGACATAGTTTTAATTTTATGACAGAGTCATCTCTATGACAGTAAGAAAAAATTTAAAAAAATAGGAGAGATATAGAAAATAGGCATAACATTAATGACCTTGTTAATCAATTTTATAAAATAAATTTGATTAGCAACAAATTTACTTATAAAATATAACATAAATTGTTGCCTTGAGAGTGTGATTCATAAAAATTATTTCTCAAGTAGCTAAGCATAAACCCCTTAAATAATGAATTTAGTAAGGGATGAAGTGTTCAACTAGCATGACATGAAGGGAAAATAAATAATAAAGGAGTTTAGTTTGGATGTATAAACCATTATAAATGCCTTAGAAATAAAATCTAAAAATCAAGTAACACTTCTACAACCATATATAAGTCAGTCATATTATGTATTTATTACGAGTTTGAATTTGTAAGAATATTTTTGAAAATTAATGATACTTATAACATCTTCCATAGATTTTTGTACTCTCCTTCATAACTTGATCTTTCTCATTCCACAATTCTTCATTGATCAACTAAAAAATTAAAAAAACAAGCAAAACAAACAAAAGAAGAAAAAGAAATAAACAAAAAAATAAAAAAAATAAAAGAAAAAGAAGACAAACGCATATCTAATCATGAAATAACTTTAGATGATGGCTATTTACTGAATAACATAACTAATTTTTTTTAAGATCTTTAAAATAAAAAGTGTTATTATCAAAAAATTTAGCAATTCTATAAAGTCTAAGCCATAATGCATCAAATTTATGATATTTTATAGGATCTTCATGAGCTTTATCCCAATATAATACTAAATCACCAACTTTAAAGCAAACACATCATATAATAAGCAAACACATCATCGAACTACCCTCATTTACCAGTGTGATACTAGTAAGCTAGTGAAGTCCATCTCACTCCTTACTCTATATTAGTAATGTAGATTAGTCAAATACAATTCAACCATAAGATTCATTTAATTTACATCATACCAATGAACACATCATATAATATGATAAACATAACAGTAACCAAATCATACATTTATTCCATCAAACGTATGAATGAATCTTACATTATTTTCTATCCCATACTAGAAATAATAATTATAGTTTATACCAATTAGGTAAATACATATTTAATTGCAGAGTTTCACTACCATAATTAATTTTCAAACATACTACACCCTATGATAATCTATATTACCATAGTCTAGTATTCTAATACGTAACTACTATTTTTTGACAATCAGTCATATAAAGTACTCTTAAATACATTAAAACATAAGCTTCTATTTAAGTAACTAGATATAATGAAGCAAGTTATAGTTCCCATGGAACACAATAATATAATATCATAGCATTTGTTAAACTCTTAAGGTTCTATGCACACATACATAATGTTCTACTAATTGTCATAAAATATACTATTCATAATAATAATCAGCGCACATATATTTAATTAGTCAAATATAGATGTGAGTTTAGATATAAAAATTATAGTATATACCATCTGAGTATAACATACATATATATTGTAGTACTCTATAAAATCCCATACTATCACAGTTCATAACTATATAAATACACAGAACCAAACTTATGATTTCAAGAATCAAATGATCCACATACATAATAATAATTAAGCAAGTACAAGATTATACCACCTGGGTATACCCTAATTTTGAACTACTTACCAACATTGAAAAAAATATAACTTATAAATATGCATCACAATGCACCATTATATGGTAAATATCACCAAACATTATATATATTAACACTCTCATTATATGTACCACACATAAGTATTCAATATTGAATACATATAACTAATAGCTAATCAATCATTTTCAAAGAAATATAGAAATTATAAACCCATTATAACATTCATTTAACATCTCGTTCCATTTTATAAAAAACCATCTTAATATGGTTATAGTCTCAGTCCTTCAAACACTTTAAGGCTCAAAATAACCACCCATTTAGCTACAAGCTTAGGCATATAACCCAATACACCTGTACAAGTAATATTTTTATCTAGTTGTTTAAGTCCATGAATAAATATGTTTCTTATATATGAATAAATTTCTAACATATTATGTACCATATATAAACACACAAATGATATACAAGTACTATCTCATTAGATAATTATAACACTTAACCAGCCAATAAAGCTTACATGATGTTCATAATTAAATCTTTGAGTGTATTCAGTCTGGCAAACATAACTTAGGTTCATAGTGTAACTCAATTTCAAACCGTACTATAGAAATATGAGGCAAAAAAATAAAGTTCTACCCAATGTTTGATGTTGCATTAAAGTGGAAACATAGTTTCCTTCATAAATTTACCATTTTTGTTTCCAATCAAACAATTCAGACCCTTCCAACATTAATTTTAGAACTGTTAGGTTGTGGAGCTAAAAGCTTCACCAGGATGCAAACAGGGGAAGTTATGGAGGATGCAGAGTTGCAGGGAGTGTAGAATCAGTTGCAGGGAAACTGGCGTCGGTCTGATCAACCGACGTCGGTCAGAGGTAGTGAGGAAGCAATCGGTGACGATTACCAGTCGATCGACATCGGTCTTGGAGGTGCCGGCATCGGCAGCCTGTACGTGAACAGGCAGTTCACATGCTGATTCTGGAGAGTCTATTTTTGGACTATTAGTTTGCATGTTGAAGGCTAGTCTTAGTCTTGAGTTGCATGTCTAATTATTGTAATTAGGTTAGTCTAATTATTGTAAGCATGAGATCTATATATGGACTCATGGGTTGTATTGTAAAAGTGTTCTAGAAAGCCATAGAGCTTTTAGAGAGAGCTAGTGTAGCTCCTCCTAGTTCCAAAGGGGTGCTGAGTGTGTATGATCAGGGAGAGTTGCAAGGTCTGTAAGGTCAAGGAGCTGATCCACTGGGGTACTGGTTGAAGAATCATAAGGACTTGGTGAGGCAAGGACAAGGGTTCTTTAGGGGTGTAGAGATATCTACATGGTGAGTAAGGTCTAGTGATTTGCAGGTAGCAGAGAGCAGGGGATCTACTTGGAGTATGGTTGTGTACTTGGTGAACTGGCAACGTGTTACTGATTGGTTGGAGAGGTGAACATCAATTCTGTATTGGAGTTGATTGTTGGGACCGAGAGAGAGAAGGAAGAAGGTCTTGAGGTGTGGCGAACCTTTGAGGTGGAGGAAGAAGTGGCATCTTTCTTATTGTATATTCTTCTATGTATTAATACAATTGTGTATTATCTCTCAATTCCTGTGTTGTTTCATATTTCTAGTTACTTATTGATTCTGGTATAATTTCATGTTTAGTTGCTAATACAAGAAGTAATCACATGTGTTCTAATTAGTAGAGCAAGATCCTGACTCAGTAGGGATCGGAGCATGTTTATTCTTTCTAGGTGTCCCTTGACAAGTGGTATCAGAGCTTTTGGTTGGGTTGACTAATAGGTGGTTCAGATCTGGTAGTGTTTGTTGATTGTAGGTCACTCGCAGGGGTTTCAGATTGAGTGGGAGTATAGCAATGGCAGAAGGAAGTAAGCTACGAATGGAGAAACTGAATAACATGAATGGTCTGATTGATGGAAAGAAAGAGCAGGTAAATAAAGATTGTTGGTTGGTTGCAGATCAACAGGGAGGAGCAGATGTTGCAGGTGATGTTGCATAGGATGTTTTGGATAAAGTGGAATCTTGGTTCATAGATTCTTTTGCCTCTTTCCATGCAGTTTGAAATAGAGCATCTTTTCATGGGTATGTCTTTGGAGACTTTGGAGAGATTTATTTAGGAGATAGAGAGCCTTGTCAGATTATTGACGAAGGGGAAGTGAAGCTGAAATTGTAGATGGACGACACACAGTGGTTGAAGGAAGTCATATTGGTACCAATCTTGGAGATGAGTCTAATTTCTTCAGGAAATTTGGGTGATGGGAGATGTACTGTAACTCTCACAGCGGATACACTTGAATTACATGGTGGTAAGAAAGTAGGTATCCTTTATCTATCTACTTATATTACTGATTCACCTTCTGTTACAGAGATGTGGCTTTGTAGGCTTGGTTACATATGTAGGAGGGGAATGCATGTTTTGAAGCGGAAGACAGATGTTTTTGACAAGCTAAAGAACTAGAAAGCCTTGGTGTTCATGGAGGAGATGACGGAAAGAGATCAGGTGAGGGAACTGAATTATTCTGAGTAGGGCTATGTTGATTTGATTTGGATTTTGATCCATGGAGAGCTTGCGGGTAAAAATTTATCACTCACAGATGAACACAGGTACCGGCATCGGTCAGACAGTAACCGACGTCGACAACAGGAAGACCGATGTCGATCATGAAGGAATCGATGGTGGCAGAAAGGATACCGGCATCGGCTAGGGAAATGACATCGGCAGTCAGGGTCAGTGCAGGGAATCGACATCGATCAGGAGCAGACTGGGAGATGGCCGAGATCGGTCACTGGAACAGATATTGGGTGGACAGCAAGCTGTCAACAAGTCTCAAACGCTCATGTGGAGGTCAAAAAGGGTAAGTGAACCTCATATTCATTGTTCACCTTCTTTATATTGCTTACTGATGGTCAAGAACCAGGAAGACGTGAAGAGGCAATGCAGGTAGAGTCCAGATACAGTGGGAGCTTGGCATGGATGCGGAGTGTGAGTCCTTGGAGAAAAACTAAACAGGTATTCGTTGGTAGAGTTGTCAGCTGGAAGAAAGCACTGAGAGACGGAATGGATTCCCATTTTAAAGAAGAGAGTGGATGGACACAAGAGACAGAAGGCCAAGGCATATGGTCTTGAAGAAGCTGCAGAATAGTGGTACAGGTTTTGGCAGGTGGATGACTAAGCATGGCTTCAGTCAATGTCAGTGTAACTATTGTGTTTATCTTACCAGGTAGATGATGGTCGTAACATCATCTTGTTACTGTATGTGGGTGATTTACTAGTAGGTTTGTGCATACAGGTATTTTTTGGGCTAAAAGGTAAGGTTAGTTCAGAGGTGTGTCATGAGGAATTTGGAGCAGCAAAATTCTTTGGCATAAGAGACATGGAGATCTTATCTCCAGTGGGAGCTGATGTGAAGACGGTGTTGGCAGAGTTCATGATGCAGGTTACAGAAAGCACACCAATGGCTAGACAGTTCAATCTTAGCTTGAAACAGAGTTCGAAATCACATGAGGTCTATTATAGGCATGAGTTTTCCCAATCAGTGGGGGTTGTCAGAAAGTATGGAGCCAATTCAGGGAAGGAGTACTGGAGGGCAGTTCGGTGGGACTAGCAGCAGGGTTTCTTGTTATGCAGGGTCAAGTTCTTCACTACATGGATGTGTAGGTTCGGATATGGCAGGTTACTTGAATGACAGGTATAGCATCACAGGTTGTGTGGTGGTTAGTCTTCAGGATGGATCTTGAAGAGGGATACAAGCCAGGGAATAATTTAAATGGTGTACAGGTACAGGTACAGGTGTAGCTGTTTATCTCCAAGTGGGAGATTTTTAGGTTGTGGAGCTAAAAGCTTCACCAGGATGCAAACAGGAGAAGTTATGGAGGATGCAGAGTTATGGGGAGTGCAGAATCAGTTGCAGGGAAATTGGCATCGGTCTGATCAGCCAACGTCGATCAGAGGTAGTGAGGAAGAAACCGACGATGGTTACCAGTCGGCCGACATCGGTCTTGGAGGTGCCGGTGTCGACAGCCTGTGCGTGAATAGGTAGTTCGCATGCTGATTCTAGAGAGTCTATTTTTGGACTGTTGTTTGCATGTTGAAGGCTGGTCTTAGTCTTGAGTTGCATGTCTAATTATTGTAATTAGGTTAGTCTAATTATTGTAAGCATGAGATCTATATATGGACTCATGGGCTGTATTGTAAAAGTGTGCTAGAAAGCCATAGAGATTTTAGAGAGAGCTAGTGTAGCTCCTCCTAGTTCCAAAGGGGTGCTGAGTGTGTATGATCAGGGAGAGTTGCAAGGTCTGCAAGGTCAAGGAGCTGATCCATCGAGGTACTGGTTGAAGAATCATAAGGACTTGGTGAGGCAAGGACAAGGGTTATTTAGGGGTGTAGAGATATCTACATGGTGAGTAAGGTCTAGTGATTTGCAGGTAGCAGAGAGTAGGAGATCTACTTGGAGTACGGTTGTGTACTTGGTGAACTGGCAGCGTGTTACTAACTGGTTGGAGAGGTGAACATCAATTCTGTATTGGAGTTGATTGTTGGGATTGAGAGAGAGAGGGAAGAAGGTCTTGAGGTGTGGCGAACCTTTGAGGTGGAGGAAGAAGTGGCATCTTTCTTATTGTATATTCTTCTATGTATTAATACAATTGTGTATTGTCTCTCAATTCCTGTGTTGTTTCATATTTCTAGTTACTTATTGATTCTGGTATAATTCCGTGTTTAGTTGCTAATACAAGAAGTAATCACATGTGTTCTAATTAGTAGATCAAGATCCTGACTCAGTAGGGATCGGAGCATGTTTATTGTTTCTAGGTGTCCCTTGACAAGAACAAGGGAAAATTAAAATGTATCCTATATGCTCACTTGATTTCCAGTGTAGGCATTCAAAGAACGCCCTCTCTGAGTCCCCAAAACATATCCAAATAAAAGCGAAGAGAGTCAGCAAGTTAGCATCAATTGTTGCATTGACCAGAATTGCCACACTATTGATTTTTTTTTAGTATCACTAATTTCTAGAAATTTGGAATGCCATAGTTGTTAATTATTTCAGTGTTGATTGTGTATAAGGACAAATTTCTTGTGTGTCAATCTTCTATAGTGACTCTTGATAAAATTTTGTAATGTTTAAACCTATTGTATGAGCCTTGACTTTTAATAACTGCAAGTATACCAAAATGCAATTAGATTATAGCTTTACTCAAGACATTATAAAAATATATTTAACTTAAGAATAATCCCCGTTGACTAATATGAACATCAAGGGATGCTCATCCACTTGACATAGATTTTTGATAGTCTCCACTCATACACAACTAATCATGCTTTGTTTACTGACTTTATATTGACTGTATGAACAAGATATTTGCAAACCAACTATATTTATTAAACAATAGATTAGTAAAGTATATATTGTTGAACAACATAGTTATAAGTATATTATGTTATATTATTTAGTTTATGCTTATTAAACAACATATAAATATACTCAACATTATACTTATAACTTTACATCAATTGTATTTCATCATTGGGTACAAGTATTGGTGGGACTAGTCATAACAAAGAAAGGATAACCCCATACAAAGCATGTCTCGAAAGAAGCCAAATGATATTCCCTTTGTTTAGAAGAATAGGCTAGAGCCCATAAACTCTACATCACACAATACCATTAATGGAAAATTCAATAAAAGAGGCACCAACAAACAATAAAAAACAACATGGTACCAGGCCAAGGATGCACACCACTAGATTAGAATCATCAAAAACATAGATTGCACCATGGGAAAGTCAAACTGTCATATCCTCTTGCTTCTAGTTACAAATGCTTGGGAATGTGTGGCTTTGGATTTGACTTTGATTTAATGATGGGAGATTAAAAATATCAAAGGGATCAATTGTCTCCAAATTTTGATACGTTGGAGGGAAATCATTACTCATTAAATTCCCAATAACATATGTCACTTTATAGTGTAGTCGTATGCCCTTAAACATTCCATCAAACTCATGTTCATCATTATTTGATCACCATGTCAACATATTTCTAGATGAAATAACTGATGTTATAGATAAATCAATGGTTGGTTTCTATACAACCATAAGTAAAGTTGCCTCCATATTTAAAACTCTAAATTTTCCTCTTTGAACCCTATTGCAGTTTTTCACTTTATGATGTACACTGTTCCGTGTTATGGGATATATAATTTTTCTTAAAATAGTATCTATTGAGTAAACAACCTTCCCGATCGATATATTGGAAAATATAATTATAACAACTTGTTAATAATAAAAAAGATACAGATCAGTACTAACATTGATTTGTTAATAATATAAATACAAGTCAATATTTATATATAGTTAGTTGATTCAGATAACTACTTATTTAATTGTTATAGGTATTATATTTGGTCAATATTAATATAGTTTTTATAGGAAATATAGTTTTTTACACATAGGATTATAATATGCAGCCCACAAATGTATCTTATATGTAATCCTGAGTTTGAAAGAGTTGTTAACTAGTTGTTACCATACGGCAAAATTTTATCCAAGGTGCTATGCAAAAGATAACTATTTATAAGTTGTTATCTTTTACTTGGTTTAATGTGTAGATAATTCCAATTTAAATAATATTATAATTATATATTCTATATGATCACATCGAATTTAAATACATTCCTTACTTGGCAGTCTATGATTTTTCTATTTTTTGGCTTCTTTGGTTCATCCACCTCCATGCTTCTCACACTCTGCCTAGTTCTCCTCCTCCTCTACATATCTTTTTATAAATTTGTCTCCTTTCTTCATTTATTCTCTTTATTCCTTAAGATAAAATTAGCTTTTTTGTTTTTAAGAGTTTTTATTAATGTTTTATTAATTTCTTGCTTTTGTTTTTTTTTTATTTACACATTCCATTTCTCTTTATCTTTTCCCTTTTTCTTTTTTTTATCTCTCAATGGAAATTTCTTAAATTAATTAATCATTTTTTAATGCCATAATAATTAATGATGATTTCACCAATTAATAACTTGGATTAAAACTAATTATGCTAAATGAGTTCTATAAAACCATTTAGCCTACACTAGCAAATCATGGCAACAATTTTTTAATGCAAGCATAAATAATCACATATGCAAATCATTTATTATGCATTCTAATATGTGTTAGCTATTGTGGTGTGTGCAGAGTTATTACCAGTTCTATGTCATCCTTTGATGTATCCATCTATGTCACCCTCTTTGATGATGCTCTCCCTTATGCACACTCTTAAAGATGAGTTTTCTTGTGTCAACCTCACAACAAGCAGGTAGTTAGATCATATCAACATGATAAACATACATCATAAAATATAATTGAAATAACACATCAACATGTTCATAATATAAACTTATACATTATATCTATCTCATAATAATGTAATCATGCAACCTAAGCTATATCTTACTACCCCATAATAGTATATATCTCACAGCTTAGTTATAAATAATCAAATCTAAAAATTTTCAACTATAGATATCAACGAATAATCTATCAAGTTTGCTTGGCAAGGAATCAAGATGTAACATGTCATCTGTTGTTATTTGCACAACATGCCCCATTTTCAAACTAAAAACATGGACCCTCTTTTTTCTCTAGAGTCTGATCTTATCTATTTGAGGAGTTCATTGGTGGTTTCTTGTTTAAATCAACTCTCTTAAAAGTGCATTTTTTTCTAGATGTGAAGATTTAAATCTGAATTTTCTTAATTATTTTAGCCAAGCCTAAATAATAATGAAATTGCATCATAAATACTTGGCCTAGAAATCACATCTAGGACAGCATTAAGGTAAAATATAAATTTGCATGATTTTATTAAATCTTGGTCTATCTTCATTCTTTTGATTTGAAATACATTTAAAGCTTCTTTTTTATACCATTTCGCCCTAGATTTATACAAGTTATTTAACTATCTCAAAATTTTATATCCTCTTTTCATGGGCAATTTGGTCCATTTTTTTCTTCATTTTGATTCAACTGACTAAATGATTATAAAGTTTTGCTTTATAGCATAGTCACTTTTTTATAAAATGGATAAAATTATCTTTAATTTAGCGAAGTTGGGTTTCCTTTTTGTACTAATTTTAATGCTTTCTTACTTTTATTAAATGTTTTGTCTTAGTCATTTTTTAACTTTTGCCTTAGCTATTTGTTTTTCAAAAATTTACTCGTTTGATTTTATAAATTTGAAGTTTCTGACTAGGCCTTTATTTATCTTGTCTACATGTGTCTAAATTGATCATGGCACCACACGATGATCTTTCATAGCTCCCAGTAGCCTCGACCTGTTCTCAAAAATGTTTTAAAGACTTTATCGATTCTAAAAAAAATTACCCAGAGCCACGTTAAAATTTATGCCACTCCACTAGACTTAAACATTTCAAAATTTCATCAAGTGGATCAACAAGAGGTTACCAAGTGGCAGGATCCCAATGACCCACTACCTCGATTGATTCTGTATAAATCGAAATCCTCTAGGTTAATAGATTAGTGAGATGTTACCATGTGGCACTATCCTGGTGACCCATTACCCAGACTGAATCCATACAAAGTAAAGTCCTTCAGGATAATAGATTAGTGAGATGTTGCCATTATGTGGCAACATCCTACTACTCCACAGACCTGAAGCGGTCTATGTAGTTCAATAGACCCATCAAATATCTATGTGAGTGAGATTATACTATATGGCGTGATCTCATTTCATAATAGCCAAAGGAACATTTATCCCATATCAAGACCTTGGTGAAGCAATGAAAGATCATAGAGTAACCATGTGGTAAGACCCTAAAAATATAAGACAAGTTGGCAATGATGTCAGCAAGACATTGGCTTAAATTTGATAGCCTATTTGGCCGTCAAAATTTTCAAACCTTGAGAGGGGTCTGTGAACTTAATTTGATTTATAGAATCAAATTTTTAGATTGTTCCTCACCAATAAATGAGTATAAACTGCACAATTCAATGCAAATATGGATGGTAACAAGAATCAAGGTATGGCCATGTGCATTGAAATAAAGTGAGGAGCTAAAAGTCAAATATTTGTCTTAAAGAGGTGTGGTTTCAACTGCATATAAAGTGGGCATTATAAATCTTGATGCAATCTCAATTGCATTCTCTTTAAGGCATTCATTTCCAATTCAATCAAGGCATGGTGGCTAACTGCATATCTGACATAATCCCACTAGCTCCTCAACTGCAACTCCCAATTTCATTGATGATTCTTGTAATCTCCCCAGTGGTGGGTGAATTTGAATTTGAATTCCATGAACTTGTGCATCTATATAAGATCAAATATTGCATTGTAGTAAGGTTTGGATCCCTTATATTAGAATATATTAGTGGATGAGATGGGCCGATCTTTTTAGGATTAGAGAGATTATGCCCACTTATTTTCAACATTTAGGATTAAAATCAAATTGGTGACTAGACGGGCCAAGATAAAACATGACTAGGAAAGACCAAAATTATCATATTGATGATCATTAATGGTGAGACAAACAATAACATCTTGAAATACAATCTAGATAGAGTGAATATACCTAGGATTAAAATCAAAGGTTTGGAACATAGTAAGAATGAAAGGCTATTTGATCCTATCATAGAACTTTTCAAATTCAATTTTAATAAACACAGATTTCCACTTGGATGTGTGAGACCATTCCATCCCTTCACAAACAAAAATGATGTTATCTAGGATATATCTACCTTGAATGAATCTATTTTTATCTAACCTTATCACCAAAGGAAGGAGGTATCTGATTCTTAGGACCAAAGCCTTGGCAATAATTTTATAAGAAACATTCAAGATTAATTGGTGATTAGCTCAAGGTCAATAGCCTTAGAAATAAACTTGATATTTCCTTTGTTAATGATCTTGCCAAGAGAGCCATTGGCCATAGCTTCTAGATAATCTTTGTGAAAATTATGTCCAACATAATCCCATGAGATTTGGTATAACTCACATGAAAAGCCATCAATCCCTGAGGTTTTTCATATAACTCATTGCATTATAAAGCTCTTCAATTTAAATGGGCCTATCATAGGCCATTATTTGACTTGGAGTGAGTTAACAAGGAACTACATTAAGGTATTTTCTTAGAGTATTTTCTCTATCTTCTAAATGTGATTGCACTTGAATAACTTATTTATAGTTCTAAAAAAATATCTTATAGGATGTCTAAAAGACTGATGAGACAGTCCATAGATTCCTTAATAGTTTTGATCTACACAATATATTTTCAAGATCTTATCTTACTGAAAAGTTCCTTGGAAACTCTATCCCCAATCTTCAACTACTGGATTTGAGCTCGGATTTGAGCACCACAAGCTTGATGAATCTCAATTAGATTTATCTTTAACCTCAGCTCAACAATTTTGTTTTGTAGAGTCTCATTTAAATGAAACTATTTAGGGTCCTGAGAAATTATATTAAACTCCCTTATGCGCCTACCTTTTTCCTTGCTTGTTCACTATTCTTAAAATATCATAGATAACACTATAGGGAAGGCAAATTTGACTTAGGGATATAAAATAATCAATGGTGCTCATTAGGTGATTGCATGATTGCTAATTGCTTTGACAATGGAATCTTTAGGCTTATAAAAACTACATAGAAAATTTGTTAATTTTATTTTGAACTAAGTAATCATTAAACTTTGGTTTAAGATATTCATGATAAAAAATATTATCATTTTTTATTGATTCATTATGGGGTTGCATGAGCCCACGCCCATTTGGAATACAAACAAGGGTTCCAATCCCCATATAGCCGGTTCACTAAATATTGCTATATTTCTCACTGAAAATACTAGTGGGATTTGAATTTGGGTTGTGTTGATACAAATGTATCCACTTAACCATTACACCATATCCCAAAGGACTAAAAAATATTGTCATTTATTAATTGATAACAATTCAATTAGTTGAACATGTTTGAGATTATAGTACTTTTGGCACTAATAAGAAGTCACCAAGTGAATATTGTTATGAAAACTATAATATTTAGGATTATAAGCTTTTAGAAATACTATCTTCTATTTTTACTATAATGCTTGATATAGAAGGAGATAACTTTTATCTGTCTTTGAATAGCCTTTAGATTTAATTTCAAAATAATTTAATTCAAAAATAGAAATAATTACTAGTATAGATATCTTACATATATTTACCAAAAATGTCTAGAGATATAATTCTTGAAGAGTTTATTTGGATTTGTTAATATCATATTGATTAACAATTTTTGTATCAAAATCTTTAGAATCATTGAAAAAATGAATTGCAAATTCTATATTATGTTACAATTTTTTTATGGCTTTTATTAAAAGAAGAAAAAAAGCTCCTATATTACAATCAAATAGAACTTATAATTTTAAAAAAATAACCTCATTTATAAGTGTAAGGAAAAGCCATTAAAGTTGATCTTGATATGTATTGGTGCACTGGTTTTATAATTGCTTTTGTTATGTTTTTCTTTCACAGCTTTGCATGTGGTCCATTCCATTTGACTCATCATTGGGGTCACAACACCCACACAAAAATCTAAATTCTGATCCAATAGGAATATTAAATATCATCATTCATTACGTGACTCATCCAACGACCAACAACGTAAAGAGGTCACATCAAATTCATTGTAACTTCAAATTCTGAGAATGGTATAATCATAATTAACTTGGGACTTTTGTGATATCGATAGGGATCATATTCCACGGTCTAGATACCATTCAAACAAAAGCTAGGCATAATGCCATCTCAGATCTTATTAGTTCAGTTTAGTCCCAGGGAGCAACAGAGCATTCCAGTTGTTTTTGTGCTGTGAAAAGGCTGATGAAAGGGCATGGGCTATAAATAGGGGATAATGATGGTCCACCTCTCCCAGTAGTAAATATATTCACAGGAATGTAAGTGTTTTTTTAAGGGCACACTCGTAAAGACAAACACGCCAGCTAACATTGATGTGAAAGTAGGTAAGTGTAATGGAGTTATAAAGATAAAAGGGCAGTGGCACACAAAGCAGAGCAGAACAGGCGCCTCGGCACAATGGGAAATGTAAAAACTAGAAAAAGAACATTTCAACATTACTCTTGAAATGGTGTGCGAGGGACCCATTCGGAAGCTATAATGGCGTCCTTCCAGTTTGCAATATAATTGAGTGCATGCCATCTTTAATGATCTGCAATTCAGCACAACAAGAAACCAGTCAATTATTTGGTATGCAGTTCCTGTAGAATATGTAACGTTAGCGTGATATACGTAATGACATCAGGTCCCACATCAGTGGGCACACACTCCCGGTTTCCAAGGACATGATTATGTCCCGCTTTGCCATCTTTCAAAATCACTCGTTTTAATTTAGTTTTGATTGTAATTTTTTAAGGTTTTATATAAAATTATTGAATTTTTCAGTGCTATTTTAATTTTAATCATTTGATTTTTTGTATCAAGTATATAAAGAGATTTATATCTTAGTGAATGGTGAATAAATATAAACAATCATCATCTTTATCAAAATTTAATTGTAATTTTTGAAATTCATATCTTTCTTAAATCCATGCATATAAAGTTTAAAAAATAACATTAAACATATGAAACTAGGCTAAATAAACTTGACTTGAGGAGCCTCCATGTCATATCGATATTGTATTCATCATAAGGATGGTGATAACATAATAATATGTTTCCTTTATTTAATGGCCTATTTGAGAATTGGCATGTTTTGATGCAACTTGTCTCTCTTTTGGAGATGATAATTGCATCATATAAGGGTAGGAAGCTCATTTTAAAAAGTTTTTTTACAAGGTAATTATTCCTTTCTTCTTCTTCTTTATTATTATTATTATTATTATTATTATTATTATTATTATTATTATTATTATTATTATTATTATTTATGTTTTATAATACATGTAAATGATTTATATATTTTAAGTTTATTAGATATTTTGAGTGTAAAATCACCTTCCAATTTATGTTTAAAAGTTGGGTCCAATCCATTTAGTATTCCCATAGCATTGAACTTTAGGGAGTCTAGAATATGAGCAAGAGCTTTTCCATGTTTATGTTTTCTGGCCCCGAGCATATTGTAATCATTATTAAACATGGTCCTTGGTTTGTCAAGAATACCTTGTTTGTTTTCTCCTCACAAATTAATAATTTTGTAGATTTTGATAAGGCCAAGCTCAAGATATTTGTTTGGGTTGAATTATCTAATTTTTCCTCCACCACTAGATCTCTTTTGATAAACTTATAAAACCAATAAGAGATTGTGTTTGACATGAGCTGAATAAATAATATATCACTCGACATCAAAAAATGGTGTGTATGGTAGTCAAACTCTCCCAATAATTGAAGGAGACAATTCACATTCAAGTTGGTGACCAATGGTTTAGACAATGGGTATTGTAGATTGGCATGTCAAGTACTAGTTTTTTTGTCAATCTACAAAACACAAGATAAGAGATTAGCCTCTCATGAATCCCTCAAACCCAATTGTCAAACCCTCAACAAAGCCAACTAAAACTCCCAAAAGGACTCAAGATAAATAAAAAATTGTAAAAAAAGGTTCCAACCAAAATAAGACTAACTAGGCTCCAAGAGTAAACCCCCAACCCCCACACACCCTCCCCCTCCTCCTCCCCTTGGCCCCTTACCCTTCCCCATTATGATTGTTATTTTTAAGCCTTCTTTTATCCTTATTATATCTAAAATTACTACAAAAATTTGTGTCAAACACTCCATAAGCTAAAAAAATTGTTTCTAGTTACTAGGATACCATGTTTGCTTCCCGACCTCATATGATGATGTAAAATTTGCATTAGATTTAGGCCATGAGATGTTCCTCTCACTCCTCGATGACATTTTATTCACCTCTCACATATCCCTTCACCAAAAGGGGGGTGATAACACAATAATGTATCCCACATTTTTAGCATTTTTAGGCCGCATACACCCCAATCTCCATCCCAATAAATTTGAGTTTAGTTGGTTCAAATTAATAAAGTCGTAGACACAAAAATATGGTATTAGACACTTAGAAAATAAAAAATTCACTTATCCCTAACAACATGACTTATGCATGCATATATGGCTCTTACATAATGTTTAACCCTAAAATGAAAATGTACTAGACCTTCAAGAAGGAAAACCATCACTCAAGTAAAAGATGTATGATTATTGTAATTGTCCTCTTTTTAACTTTATTTTTTGTATCATTTTGAAATGATGAATATTGTAAGGAATTTTATATCAATGTACCATCCATGTCATTCTCTTAAATACTTACATGCCTTGTGTATCTTACATCACATGGTCATTTCTCTCACATGTTAGCATGCCTTGAGTATCTAACATCTACAAAGTATTGTACACACCTCCTAAACTAGGAAAATTAGTTTGGATGTGTCACCCCTGCTCTAATCATGGGAACCTTCATTCCCAACCTTTTTAGTCATTTACATTCTAGATAAATTAGTTAGGATCTCAACTCTTATCCAACATACCTTATTCTTTCTAATGAATATAAGTATCACTATCATTCCAATATTTTTTTATCTGAATGTGAAATGGTTGTTCCACATATTATTTATATTCCATTGCATGTTATAAAAATATTTAACTTTTTTGAATAGATTCATCTAGTTCAAGTAATTATAGATGTATCCCCTACACAACCTTTTGGGTGCCACGTAGATCATTAGTGTCAAACTGTCTTACAACTTTTTGTCATTAGTTGTCTACACTAAGTCAAAGACTTGATATCAAGAGTTAATTCTTATCTTATTTGTTGTATTCATTGGTAAATCAAGCAAGAAACACAACAAAACCTAAATATAACTACATCTTTCATAATCTCTAGATGAGAGCAAATGTGTGCTTGAGGAGATCCAATATCTCTAGCACCAAAATAAATAATGCAAAGATGCTCTTCATTCCAAGAAGAAAAGCTTCAATCTTGTCATGGAGTAGCTAACATATCTCATGATGTGTAGTGTTCATATTATTGATAATATACTTGAAGTATTGATTATTACACTGAGGATAGATTTACTCACATCATGTAGAAGATACAACAAGATTTTTATACCAAGGAAAAATAACTTGTACCACTTGGAGCGGAGTACATGTATTTCCAAACACTTAATATTACAGTTACTAGCACACCACCTTACCTAATCATAACATGTGATGTATAAATAATGATATATGCATAAATAGTAATTTTATGTCATTCCATGAAGTCTGATTCATCAATATTATTCTACAGTTTCAATAAAAATACCAAGGTTTTTGGTTCCAATTTGGAGAATCAAATGGGTTATGAAGGCCAAGGCCTTAAAAATGGTTAAAGAACCATAAATCCATAATAGATGGAGATGATACCTTGAAACAATAGTATTGGTTACACTAATTTTAGAACAAGTAGAGAAGGCTTCATACACTTCTCCTTACAATCAAGTGTCAATGATGCTTCCACATCAGGCTTTATGGAACAAGGTGAAAGTGTTTCCATGTGTGTACGAACAACACATCTCTCCCAAAGAGTCATAGAAGACACACAAACATCATACAACAATATATACCATCAATTTTTGAATGAGTGCAAGCCTCTTCATAGTGATACATGCATAAGCAACTTTAGCCATGTATATCAATTTCCCAAAAAAAAGTAGTATATTGGAAATGTGTTATATACTTTTTATGATTTAGACACTACATGATTTTCACTCATCTAGACTATACATGTATAATAAGGGGACCACCTTCTCATAGGAATGTGTTGATAACCCTAAGATTTATGAGACAAATGGCCACTAAGTCATCTATCTATGTATTTAGGGCTAACAACCCCATTTTTGGAAACTGTATAGGTGTTTTTGGGTGGTTTTATCCCATGTTTAATATATCCAATGGTTTTTCCACCCATTTTATTGTAATACCACTTGGACAATTTCATATTGATGTACCTAAAAAGACTCACACATGCATTAGAGTAAAGTATAAATTTGAAGTATGTTTTTGTGTTTTAAATGGTAGAGATAATGTAAAAAGGAAGAAGATTATTGTGTTGGTGTTTTTAATAAAAGATTTTTCCCAAATGATTTTTTATCATGAGTGAGACATTTTCCATTTTTTTTATAGCTTTAGACTCTATAAGCATTGCTTGTCATGTATTATTTTATCAATAAAATTTTATTTCATTTGGTATTAGAGATATGTTTTAACTTTATTTGAAGAGTTAGAGGGTTTTTCCAATTTAATTTTTTTTCTTGAGTGGGAGCTATGTGTGTGAGAGTCTTTGTGTGAAGGAAAATGTCAGGGAGCACAAGATTAGAGGTTTAAAAAAAAATTAATAACCAATATTTTGAGTTATGGAAGCTCAAGATGGAAGATCTTCTTATGGACATAGATCATTAGGTTATTATATAAAAAACATAACTATGGCTATAAATGTATAGCATTGGGAGAAGACGGACCAAAAGGTAATTATTTCAATTAGATTGTGTCTTTAAGATTCGATTTTTGTTGAATTTATATGTATAGAAAACCATTAAGTTACTTTGGGATAAGCTACAAAAAATTTATTAGACAAAGTCTCTTGTGAATGATCTTTTTCTTCAAAATAAGTTGTATTCCCCAAGGATGAATAATGGGAGCTTTGTGACACATCATTTGAAAATTTGTTACTCTATTATTATTTTTCTTGATTCATGGGATAACCTTGTTATGGCCATTATTAGTACTACAACTACATGAAAATTTGAGGATTTAGTTGCAACTCTGTTATCAGAATAATGGTAATGAAAGTCCATGGAGGATTATCAAATGAAGGTTGCTTTTTTTCTAGAGTCCATTCCCAAGAGAGAAATAAAAATAAATTAGGGGAAGACAATCAAAGTATAGAGGCAAATCTACAACTCCAGGAAAGACTTAGATGAAATGCTAAAATTGTGGTAAAAATGGGAATTTTAAGAAGGATTTCCAATCTAAGAAGGTTGAAAATGGTAATTCATATGATAATTCCCATTACACATAAGTGAACACCTCTAGTGAATATTCAAAGGATATATTATTTACAACTTCAAGTACACATATTTATGCTATGATGCATGGTTGATTGATTCGGGTGTGTCATTTCATGTATGACTCCCCATAGGGAGAGGTTATATGAATATGAAAATATAAATGGAGGTAATTTTTTATTAGGAGACAACTTGACATATAATGTAATAAATCGTGGATGTGTTAATTTGATACTCAAATATAAAAGGATCAAAACCCTCGATATTTTTCACATTACAAGTTTAGATAGAAATTTTATTTATATAAGCAAGATGTACGATGTGGGTGTGCAAGTGATATTTAATAAGGATAATTTAAAGATGGTTTGTGGATCCATGTTATTGGAAGGGAGATTCCAAGTTGGAAATTTATTCAAGATTGAGGCAAGCAAATCTATAAGTGATGGGTTTAATATCTTTGTATCTCCTAAGGTGAAAAATAAACTAGATCAAAACTTTGTGTTGCCTATAGAAAAGAGGATGGGAAATATTGGAGGGAAATGCTTTAGAGCATTAAAAATAAATGTATGGATAAAGTAATTTATGATTGCCTTTATATTTATATTTTTTTGAATATAATGTATTTGATAAGAAAAATTGAGTAAATTTTCCCAGTAGTGCTACAAGAGCATAAAAACATATAGTTAATACATAGTGGTGTGATGGAATTTTGAAGGTTTTATCACTAGGAAAATCTTTGTATCATGTTTATTTGATAGATGATTACTCGAGAAAAAACTAGGTATATTGTATCAAGAATAAATATGAGGTTTACAAAAGTTCAAGGGTTAAAGGCTCTTTTTGAAAATTAGATAGAGAAGAAGATAATTTTTTTGAGAAGTGAAAATAGTGGAGAGTAATACTCAAATGCATTTAAGTAGTTTTTCAAGAAATGTAAAATACAAAGGAAAATGAAAACTCCATATATACCACATTAGAATGCATTTTTATAAAGAATAAATAGGAATTTGGTGGATAAGGTAAGAAATATGCTCAGTGGTGGAGGCTTAGAAATAAAATTAATGGTTTAAGTAGTCATGACTTCTTTTTACCTGATAAATATAGTAAGTATAATAAAGAGAGGTGTACTTTGATTTTTATATTGACTATCTCATTGTAATTGTATTCTAACAATAAAAAATAGACTGATGTAGATCTATGATTCATCCAGTTCACAAATTGTGTTTATATTTGTGCAAAGTCAATTATGTCAGGTTTGGGTCATAATTTCATTAATAATATTACCTAATAATATGTTCAAATCTTAAATAATAAGATAATTATTAATTTTTAAATATAAAATTAATTTGAAATCCCTCGAAACAAGTCCCCTTATTGACATAATAGAATGTAACGAAATGTTTTTCTTGATTAGAGTAATGGGTAGATTGAATTTCTAGCGAGTACGTAGGTATCTTTATTTTTAAAATAGCATCCACTACTACTCATAACCCATGGTCAAAAACATCGTTGTTTCTAATTTTCCCTTAAGAAAAAAATAATTTGCACCATCTCCCATTAACATCGGTGAGAAAACAAAGGGTGTAAGAGATGATGGCATTGACAACATTATGGAATAAGTAGGTATATATTCTAGATTTTTTATATACTCAAGAGTATCTACTAGCAAGATTCATCATCTATTGGTATTTGCACAACAATCTCCATTTTCAAACTAAAAACATGGACCCTCTTTTTGCTTTAGAGTCTAATCTTATCTCTTTGAGGAGTTCATTGGTGGTTGCTTGTTTAAATCGACACTCTTATAAGTGCATTTTCGTTAAATGTAAAGATTTAAATCTGAATGTGCTTAATTTTTTAGCCAATCCTGAATAATAATAAATTTGCATCATAAATACTTGGCCTAAAAATCACATTTATGACTGCATTAATTTAAAATATGAATTTGCATGATTCTATTAAATCTTGGTCTATCTTCATACTTGTGCTTTGAAATACATTTAAAACTTCCTTTTTAGACCATTTTTCCTTAGATTTATACAAATTATCTATCTCAGATTTTTATTGCCTCTTTTCTTAGGCAATCTAGTCCATTTCTACTTCATTTTGATTCGAGTGACTAAATGCTTATAATGTTTTGATTTTTAACTTAGTCACTTTTCTATAAAATGGACAAAATTGGCTTTAATTCAGTAAATTTGGTTCTCCTTTTTATACTAAGTTTCATGCTTTCCTACTTTCATTCAATGTTTTTCCTTAGTCATTTTTTGACTTTTGCCTTAGCTATTTATTTTTCAAAAACTTAGTCATTTACTTTTATAAATTTGAAATTACTAATTGGGCCTTTATTTATCTTATTTGCATGTGCCTAAATTGATCATGGCACCACACAATAATATCTTGTAGCTCCCAGTAGGCCCAGCTTGTTCTCAAAAGTGCTCCAAAGACTTTGTCAATTCTACCAAAAGTTACCCAGAGCCACGTTTAAATTTTTTCAACTCCATTAGACTTAAAACATTTTGAAATTTTGTTGATCAAGCAGGTCAATGGGAGGTTGCCAAGTGGCATGATCCTAATTACCCATTACCTCAACCAATTTCGTATAAATCAAAGTCATTTGGGCTAGTGGATTAGCATGATGTTGCCATGTGGTACCATCCTAATGACCCACTACCTTGGCCAATTCCATACAAAATAAATTCCTCTAGGCTAATAGATTAGCGAGATGATGCCATGTGGCACCATCCCAATGATCCACTACCCCAAGGACATTCGTGTAAATCCAAATGCCATTAGGTAAGTGGATTAGCGAGATGTTTCCATGTAGCAACATCCCACTACTTTGTAGACTTGGGGTGGCCTGAGTAGTCTGACAAAGCCATCAAAGATCTATGTGAGTGATATTACACTACCTGGCATGATTTCATTGCATCACAGCCAAAGGAACAGTCAACCCATATCAATCCCTTAGTAAAGCAGTAAAAGAGCATGGAGCATTCATGTGGTAAGACCCTACCAACATAGGACACATTGGCAATGATGTCAACAAGACATTAGATTAAATTTGATGACCTATCTAGTCGTCAAAATCATCAAAAATTAAGAGGGGACTATGCATTAAATTTGATTTATAGAATCAAGTTTTAGATTGTTCCTCACAAATAAATGAGTAGAAACTATACAATTCAATGTAAATATAGATGGTAACATTAATCAGGATATGGCGTGTACATTAAAATCATGTGAGGAGCTAAAAAGTGGTTTCAACTACGTAAAAAATGGGAAACTAGAAATCATGATGCAATATCAACTACATTCTCTTGCAAGCATTCATTCCCAATTCAATCAAGGCATGATGCCTAACTACATATCTAACAGAATCCCACTACTTCCTCAACTACACCTCCCAATCACATTTATTATTCTTGTAATCTCCCTAGTGGTGGGTGAATTTGAATTAGAATTCCATGAACCTATGCATCTATATAAAATCAACACTTTCATTGTAATAAGGGTCGGCACCCTTATATTAGAATAGATTAGTAGAACAAATGGGCTGATCTTTTTAGGATTAGAGAGATTATACCTATTTATTTTTAGCATTTAGGATTAAAATCAAATTGATGACCAAATAGGCCAAGTGAAAACATGATTAGAAAAGACCAAAATTCTCATATTGATGACCATTAATGGTGAGACAGACAATAACATCTTGAAAGAGAATCTAGACAAAGTGAACATACCTAGGATTAAAATCAAAGGTTTGGAACATATCAAGAATGAAAGGTTATTCAAACATATCATAGAACTTTTCAAAGTCAATTTTAATAAACAAAGATTTTCACTTGGATAAGTGAGCCCATTCCATACCTTTGCAAGCAAAAATGATTTTGTCTAGGATATATCTACCTTGAATGAATATATTTTTCTCTAACCTTATCACCAAGGGAAGGAGGAACCTAATTCTTAGGACCAAAGCCTTGGAAATAATTTTATAGAAAACATTCAAGAGTAATTGGTGATTAGCTCAAGATCAACAGCATTGGGAATAAACTTGATATTGCCTTTGTTAATGAGTTTTCCAAGAGAGCCATTGGCCATAGCTTCCAAATAATCTTTGTGAAAACTAGGTCCAACACAATCCCATGAGATTTGATGTAACTCACATGAAAATCCATCAATGCTTGAGGCTTTATCATATTAATCATTGCATTATAAATCTCTTCAATTGAAAGGGGCCTATCATAGGCCATTATTTGGCTTGAAGTGAATTTACAAGGAACTACATCAAGGCATTTTATTAAAAGCAGCTTCCCTATCTTATAAATGGGCTTGACCTTGAATAACTTGTTTATAGTGCTAAAAAAAGTCTTGTAGGATGTCTGAAATACTAGTAAGACGGTCCCTAGCTTCCTTAATAGTTTTGAATTAAACAATATATGTTCAAGCTCTTATCTTACTGAAAAGTTATTTGAAAACTCTATCCCCAATCTTCAACTAATGGATTCAAGCTCAAATTTGAGCACCACAAGCTTGATGAATCTCAACTAACTTGATCTTTAACCTCAGCTCAATAGTTTTGTTTTGTAGAGTCTTATTTAGGTGGAATTGTTTAAGGTCTTGATAAATTATATTAAACTCCCTTATGCACCTACATGCACCTACCTTTTTCCTTGCTTGGTCACTATTCTTAAAATAACACCGAGAACCCTATAGGGAAGGCAAATTTGACTTAGGGATATAAAAGAATCAATGGTGTTCATTAGGTGATGGTAGGATTGCTAATTGCTTTGACAATGGAATCTTTAGGTTTATAAAAACTACATATAAAATTTGTAAATTTTATTTCAAACTAAGTAATCATTAAACTTTGGTTTAAGATTTGCATGATAAAAAATGCTGTCATTTTTTATTCATTTATTATGGGATTGTGTGGGCCCACACCCATCTAGAACATAAATAGGTATTCCAAACACTATATAGTCGGTTCACTAAATATTGTTAAATATACCAACACTGACTCATAAGATATACCAATAGATCATACATCTCCCACTACGAATACCCTAAACACTAGTAGGATATGAACTTGGGTTGTGCCGATACAAATGTGTCCACTTAACCATTACACCATAGCCCAAGGGACTAAAAATTGTAGTCATTAATTTATTGATAACAATTCAATTAATTAAACATGTCGGATACTATAGTACTCTTCGACCTTGGCACTAATAAGAAGTCACCACGTGAATATTGTTATGAAAACTATAATATTTAAGATTATAAGCTTTTGGAAATACTATGTCCCTGTTTTTACTATGATGCTTGATACAGAAGGAGATAACTTTTATCCATCTTTAAATATCCTTTAGATTTAATTTCAAAATAATTTTAATTCAAAAATATAAATAATTACTAGTATATATGTCTTACATATATTTACCAAAAATGTCTAGAGATATAATTTTTGAAGTGGTTATCTTAAATTTGTTAATGTCATGTTGATTAACAATTCTTATGTCAAAGTCTTAAAAATTGTTTAAAAAATGGATTGCAAACTCTATGATATGCTACAATTTTTTTATAGCTTTTGTTAAGGAAGAAAAAAAGCTCCTTTATAACAATCAGATAAACCTTAAATTTGAAATTGACTTCTCACATTTTTACACTCCACCATTATCTCTAATTTCCATTCTAAATTATATTTTTCAACATAAATATCAACAGGATAAACAGGGATTACTTATAATAATACACAGTTTTATAATAATACATAGTTTTATTATTTAGTAACCTATACTTATAATGTTTGAAATAGGTTTATCAAATTGAATAGATTTATAATTTTCATGGTTGAAAATACACTTAGTGTCTTATAAGACATGATTAACCTGAATTTATTCCTAATATACAAAATAGAAAGATTGTTGATTGATCGATAAAGTTGAAAACAATTTCATAGACAAATTTAGAATCCAAATATAAAGAATAATCCATTACAGGAAAGAAAACATAATATGTAAAGTGTAAGGAAAGCCGTTAAAGTTGATCTTGATCATGTATTGGTGCACTGGTTTTATAATTGCTTTTGTTCGTTTTTCTTCCACAGCTTTGGATTCCATTTCATCGGGGTCAGATCACCCACACAGAAATCTAAATGCCGATCCAATAGGAATATCAACTATCATCATTCACTAGGTAAATCATCCCATGGCCAATAATGTAAGGAGCTCACATCTCTGTGAATGTTATAATCATAAATAACTCGAGACTTTTATGATATCAATAGGAAGCATATTCCACAGTCTAGGTACCATTCAAACAAAATCTAGGCATAATGCCATCTCAGATCTTACTTCAGTTTAGTCCCAAGGGGCAACAGAGCATTCCACAGTCTGTGTGGAGAAGCGAGTTTTGTCATAGCAGTAATCATACACCATGTACTTGCTTCTCACCCACCTGTAATCTTCCTTCTGTTTATTATTCAGACTCCATGCAACTGGCTCGTCCCACCATTTTTCTTTAGTCGTAGAGTTGCAGGCAGGGTATGAATCCTCCCATTTGCAGCCCAGAGCATGGAATTTTTTGTAAGAAGAAACTAATGGAGCCGATGCCCAGTTTGTTTTCTCCAACCCACCTCTGGTGGCCCAGCCATCTGCATTCCAAATGCTTGAAAACATGTACATCCCCTGCTCCCTTGGAAACACATGGGTAGTAGCTTTGGTGTGTCTGTGCACTCTCACTGGAATTTGGTCTGCAAAAAACCTGCAAGCCTAATAATTTCAGCCTAAACCATGAAATCACATTAAATATAACAAGTAACTAAAACAAAATCAGGCATATACTATCTGATAAGAGTTCCATAGAATGGAGTAGGTGTGGAATTCCTTAGTGGGGTCAAACCAGAGAATATGCCTCTGCTCCCTTCCACCAGTGCCCTTGGCATAGATGTTGGTCTGCAGGGCATATGGCTCTCCGCTTCTGTTGCCCAGAAATTCAAAGTCCAGCTCGTCTCTGTTCATGTCATTGTTAGAAGACATCTGCACCCACCCATGTCATAGTTAGATCATTTTCTCAAACAGTGCAACAAACAGTTTTTAAGCTCCATAAAAGGACTTACATAATAAGCAGTGACCACTCCTGCAGAATCTCCTGGCACGCGCTTAAGCTTCATGCTGAACCATCCGAATCTGTACTTATGTTTTGACTGGAACCCAGATCCTATACACAATATTTATTCAATACCCTGTATCTTGACTCTTCGAACACGATTACGGAGACAAATAAACAGACTTGGCAACTGACCTGATTTCTGATCTAGAGCGAAGTGCCGTACGTGACCATTTTCAGAGGTCCTGACACGCTCCTCCGCCCACATTAACTTAAAATTGTCATCAAACACTTTGGCAGCCCCCTCATCAATCTCACAAATCAACAAAGCCTACACAGCCCAAAACCAACAAGACCACCATCACCAAACCCATCTTCATGCTTGTCACTGATATGCACAAATCTCTACTTGTTCTTGAGCTGTGACGGCTGATGAAAGGGCATGAGCTATAAATAGGGGATAATGATGATCCACCTCTCCCAGTAGTAAGTATATTCACAGAAATGTAGGTGTTTTTTTAAGGGCATACTCGTAAAGACATATACGCCGGCTAACATTGATGTGAAAGTAGGTGAGTGTAATGAAGTTTTAAAGAGAAAAGGGCAGTGGTACACAGAGCAGAGCAGGCGCCTCAGCACATTTGCTCACCTTTTGCCTATCTCCAAATTGCATATAATCATGATTTATCTGAGATTAGGCACAATGGGAAACGTAAAAACATAAAAAGCATTTCAACATTACCCTGGAAATGGTGTGGAAGGGACCCATTCCGAAGCTGCGGGGTCATTGAAAGCCATAATGGCGTCCTCCCAGTTTTCAATATAACTGAGTGGGTGCCATCTTTTATGATTTGAAATTTAGGAAAGCAAGAAACCCAAGGTTTTGGCCATGGCGATTCAATCATCGGTATGCAATTCGTGAGATTCGTAATGACTTCTGGTCCTGCATAGTGGGCACATATTCCCTCGTACCAAGGAGTAAGGGGTATGATTATCTCCACTGCCACACTTTGCCACCTTCAGAATTAGCCGTTTTAATTTGAATTCCGCAAAGATGAAATTCTTGGAATTCATATCTTTCTTACTCCGAACTTAAATGTATCAAACTAGAGGTCAAGTAAATTTGGCTTGTCGACTGTCTTCCACGATTCCATGGCATATGGCTATTGTATTCGGCCTATGTGGGAGTTATTGTCTTTACTTGAAATTTATTGTCCCCTGCTTTTGGGCGTGATGTGGGCTTCTTTATAAGAGAAATGCTATCTTCTTCTTCTTTTATATCTATTAGATACAATGCATATTAATATTCGAGAGGCGGTCTTGACGGGGAACACGAGGTTCGAATCCAGGGTGGCAAGGTGGTAGGCCCCCGGCCCTATCCAGTGACTTGTTTTTTTAATTGTTGATCGTGTTATATATTGTTGGGAAGTTTGTCATAAAGATTTTTTAATGAGGTAATGATTCTCTTCTTCGAGATAATCTTATTAATATTATTTTATAATTCTTTAAGTTTGATAATATTCATAGATAATTTGAAAATTTTATAATTATTAGATAATTTGTCAGTAAAATTGTGTCCAAGTTTATGTTTAAGCATTGGGTCCAATTTTCTTGGCATTTTTCTAGCATTAAATTTGAGGCACTGTAGAAAATAAGGGTTTTTCCATATTTAGGTTTTCTAGTATCGAGCATTTTGTGACCAATATTAAATATGGCACTTGGTTTGTCAAGAATATCTTACTTGTTTTCTCTTTAGCGATTACATAATTTTTAGTTTTTCATAAGGCCAAGCTCAAGATACTTGTTTGGGTTGAATTCCCTACTTAGTCTCTCCCCCTCTAGATCTTTATTGAGAACTTATAAAACCTTTAAGGCATTATGTTAGTCATAAGTCGAATAAATTTTATACCACTCGACATCAAAAGATTGTCTGCATGGACGTCAACAACTCCCAATATTTGAAGGAAACAATTAACGTTCAAGTTTGTGAACAACAATTTACAGAATGGATATTATAATTAACAAGTCAAATAAATTTTTTTTTGTCATTCTATGAAACAAAAGATAACGGATTGACCTCTCATGACTCCCTCAACCTAGTTTTCAAACCCTTGACATAGCCACATAAAGCTCCCAAAGGGACTCAAGATGGATAGAAAACCGTTGGAAAAAAATCCCAATCAAAATAAAACTAATTGGGCTCTAGGGATAAACCTTCACCCTCTCATTACGACTATGGTTTCTAAGCCTTCTTTCATCCCTCTTATGTCTCAAATTACAATGCAATTGTTAGTATCAAGCATTGTAAAAGCTGAAAATTTTGTTTCTATTTAGTAGGATACCTTGTCTACTTCACAACCTCATATGGTGATGGCAAATTTGCATCAAATTTAGGCAATGAGATGTTCCTCGCACTCCTCAATGACATTTTGTTTATCATTCACGTAGACCTTCACCAAAAAGTGGGTGACAACATAATAATGTGTCGCATTTTTTAACATTTGAGGCCACAAACACTCCAATCTCCTTCTCAATAAAATTGTGTTTAGTTAATTAAAACTAATAAAAACATATATGTTTTAGCTCACACATGCACACACAAAGGTGAAGTGCATCCACATTTTTCTAAAATATATATGGTTTGTTATCTTTTTCAATTTTATTATTTTAAAGTGTTTTGGTCATCCATTTGAGACACTACTATTATTTGACCCAAAGAGGAGACTGGATATGTACATGATAAATGGAAACCCTTGTAGCTAGGAGATTTTAAATAAAAAATCATAAGCAAATATTGCATAACATCTTTTCATTGTATAAATCCCTGAGAGTGAGAATATGAATGCCCATCAAATCTCATACATTGTGTCGATAAGAGATTAAAATTATTGGCTTTTTTTGTAGATTATAGTGAAGGCTATTTGGTCTGATATTGTTTATCATATGCCATGCCATGAAGAAGACTATGGTGGCACCATCACTATGATCTCTCACAAATATGCCCCTTTCTAGTGGTTTAGGATGTAGACCCAACCACCCAAGCCATTTGGAAAGTCTTCGACTTTGATGATTGCTCTTTTAGAGTTGTATCCCTCTATGCCTCTAATGATGTCATTAAGCGGGTGATGCTTGGGCAGTAGTTAGAGAAGGAGCTTTATATTTCCAGCTAGGTGATTTTTGGTAATTTTAATATGGTTAAATCAACATAAGATAAAGAAAGCCTTTTCCATATGCGTTGATTTGTCAATGAAAGGGAGGCATGGTTTTACATGAGAAATAAACTATGGAATTTTTACCATAATCACCACCAATGTACTCATTTGCCCATTTTGTGGTTCATCTAGTTTAACATTTTTTTGGGACTAGATCGTATTATCAAATGGTAGATCCATGATTTTTTTTTAAATACCTTCTCTTTCAACCAAATTTTTGACAAGCCGGTTAATGTGATTTCTAAGGAAATCCTTTCTCATCAAGTTTCTCATTGATTGTTTGAATCTCACAACTAAGGTTTTTAGGAATCAATTAATTATATGAATATAACTTATTTGCAACACAACCACATTCTTACATATATTTAGAGATAACACAATTCTCATCCCTTATAGAGATAAGAAATGGATTGAATGGTGTGAAGTTGTGAGTGTCTGTACTGCCACCTTTCTATAGGGTTTTAGATATCTAATGACCCTCTATAAAAACAAATGGCTAATGAAGCCACCCTCAAGGAATTCAAGAAGTGTTCTAAAAAACTATAGATTTACAATTTTAATGAATCTTTCCAATTTGAATCTAATACTATGTGCCATAAAATAAATTTGGTTGAAGCCAATAAAGCCTATAGATATAAAACTTGATCATGTTGGCACTAGCCCAAAATGATGATAGAATTTCTAAAGTTTTTTTCTAACACATCAAATTTCAACACTCCTTTTCATAGATTAAAGTTGTTAAGGAAGAATGGACTTATAATATCTTTGATGTTTTCACAGTACATAAGAGTGAGTAGATGTATATTTTTTGAGTAAAACTATGTGCTAAGTATTTTGCTTGATGCATTTCAAATCACAACCCGTGATTCATCATTTATTCCGGATGATGAATCCTAGGTTGTATTTTAAAATGTGCCAAAAATGGACTTGTTTGTTTCTTCTTGTAAACATCCTTTAGGATTTTGTTGCTCACTATGAGAAACATTTTCAAACTCAATCTTGCACTAAAATTAGAAAAAGGTCACTCTTGCACACTGCCTTGCAAATGTGCATGCAAAGCTCATTAAAGCTCCAAAAGTGGCATGTGATCATCCTCTCTCCATTGATGAGCTTCAATATGTTGTGAATTAAATAACTATTAATAAAGCACCAACATTGATGGATTCCCCTATGAATTATATCAAACCTTTTAGGAGACTATAGGGTTTGAATTTCACAAGGACTATATTAATTATTTATAGACTAACTTGAATTAAATTCATCTATAAGGGAATCATGAAATTCATTCCAAAAGATAGGGACCTTGAGCCTATCAATAGTTTAAAACTACTACCCTTTGAACCATCTCATACAAGATTATTAACACAACTTTAGTGCTTCAAATTCAACATTTTCTTCCCATTGTTGTTCACATTGAATAAATGAGCTTCATTTGTGACATATATATCTTGGAAAAAATAATTTTAGTTTGTGGGGGCATGGAATGGTCTCATACCTCTCATTAAAGTCCCATTTTTATCGATATTTAATTTAATAAATCTTATGATTGCATTGAGTGACCCTTCATCCTTACAATGATGAAAATTATAGGGTGCAGACAAATAAAATTAATCATTAAGTGATTGACAATATTTATTCTTAACATCTTTACCTTACTTGGTTTATTGATTATTTCGCTAACTTATAATCTATAAGAGAGCCTTCATTGTCTCACAAACACATGAAATATCATACAAACATCCCTAATTTAGCCAATTCCATCCCTATTCAATATACAAGATCTTGTTGGACTTGTCCCTAAAGTTTCTGGTCCTCTGGGACAAGTCTAAGCTAGGTCTAAAAGGGTCAGACTACAACCTTATCCAATAGCACAACATTTTCCCCCATGTTTTAATGGTTACTTTTCAAATTGAGACATTTCATAATGACTCTTCCACACATCATATAAATTCAGTTAGTAAAAATATTCTAAGTATTCCCCTATAAAAGCACATTGAGGCATTCATTTGAATCCGCCTTAGTAAATTGATTTCAAATTAATACACATTGAGCAAAAGAGCACTATTTATTCCAATTTCAATTATGTTTCTTTCTAATAGTCATAGGCTAAGTCTGAATATCATTTATTACAAGTTGAGGGCATCCATTACCAAGCATTTCAATCAATATTATAGTTACTTACATATAGTTGCACAATCACGGATCACACAATCACCCTAAAAGGGAGAACTAAATCTGCTTGAGGCCCATTTGGGCTATGTAGGCAACACTCAAACTACACATTTTTTAAAAATAGCTCGACTATTCTCCTAACCCTATTCCCTCTTTTGCATGTGATCCCTATCTTGTTTATTGTAAAGGAACAAGGGTTTGTGTTTTTCAAGTTTTTCGTGCATTAACTCGACACATAAAATTAATCAGTAAACCCTTGCAGAATGTTTTCTTTTTATTGATTTATTATGGGATTGCATGGGTTAACACCCATTTGAAACACAAATAGGGATTCCAATCCCCATATAGCTGGTTCACTAAATGTTGAGCCACTAAATGTACTAACACTAAATCGTAAGATATATTAATAGTTCATGCATCTCTCACTTCGAGTAAATTGAACACTAGTGGGATCCGAACTTGGGTTGTGCCGATACAAATGTATCCACTTAAGTGTTACACCATAACCCAAGGGACTAAGAAATATTGTCATTGATTGATTGATAAAAAATTAATTAATTAAACATGTTTGAGACTATAGGACTCTTGGCACTAATAAGAAGTCACCACGTGAATATTGTTATGAAAACTATAATATTTAAGATTATAAGCTTTTGGAAATATTATGTACCTATTTTTATTATGATGTTTGATAGAGAAGGAGATAAATTTTATCCATCTTTGAATCTTTTAGATTTAATTTCAAAATAATTTTAGTTCAAAAAAATAAATAATTACTAGTATAAATGTCTTACATATATTTACTAAAAATGTTTAGAGATATAAATTTTGAAATGTTTATCTTAGATTTATTAATATTGTATTGATTAACAATTTTTATGTCAAATTGTAAAAATCTTTAAAAAATAGATTGTAAACTCTATAGTATGCCAAGATTTTTCTATAGCTTTTACTAAAGAAGAAGAAAAGCTCCCATATGTAAACTTTAAATTTAAGATTGACTATCATATTAACTTTTCATACTTTTACACTCTACCACTATCTTTAATTTCTATTATAAATTATATTTATCAACATAAATATTAACATGATAAATAATGATTACTTATAATTACACAACTTTATTATTTATTAATCTATAATAATAATGTTTGAAATAGATTTGTTGAATTGCATAGATTCATGTTTTATAAGACATGATTAACTTAAGTTTATTCTTAATATACAAAATTAAAAAGTAAGTTGGTTTATCGATAAAGTTGAAAGCAATGTCATATACAAATTTAGAATCCAAACATAAGGAATAATACCCCTCAAACAAAAATAAATAAATAAAATAAAATAAAAATTGTAAAGGAAAAACCATTAAAGTTGATCTTGATATGTATTGGTGCATTGTGTTGATCTTTATAATTGCTTTTGTTCTGTTTTTCTTCCACAGCTTTGTATGTGATCCATTCCATTTGACCCATCATTGGGGTCACAACACCCACACAAAAATCTAAATTCCAATCCAATAGGAATATCAACTATCATCGTTCATTAGGTGGGCCAATAATGTAAGGAGGTCACATCTTTGAGAATGTTATAATCATAAATAGCTTGAGACTTTTATGATATCAATAGGGAGCATATTCCACAGTCTAGGTACCATTCAAACAAAAGTTAGGCATAATGCCATCTCAGATCTTAGTTCAGTTTAGTCCCAAGGAGCAACAGAGCATTCCACAGGCTGTGTGGAGAAGCGAGTTTTGTCATAGCAGTAATCATACACCATATACTCGCTTCTCACCCACCTGTAATCTTCCTTCTGTTTATTATTGAAAGTCCATGCAACTGGCTCGTCCCACCATTTTTCATTAGTTGTAGAATTGCAGGCAGGGTATGAATCCTCCCATTTGCAGCCCAGAGCATGGAATTTCTTATAAGAAGAAACAAATGGAGCTGATGCCCAGTTTGTTTTCTCCAACCCACCTCTGGTGGCCCAGCCATCTGCATTCCAAATGCTTGAAAACATGTACATCCCCTGCTCCCTTGGAAACACATGGGTAGTAGCTTTGGTGTGTCTGTGCACTCTCACTGGAATTTGGTCTGCAAAAAACCTGCAAGCTTAAAATAAATCAGTCTAAACCATGAAAGCACATAAACTATCAGACAAGTAACTAAAACAAAATCAGACATACACTATCTGATGAGAGTTCCAGAGGATGGAGTAGGTGTGGAATTATTTAGTGGGGTCAAACCAGAGAATATGCCTCTGCTCCCTTCCACCAGTTCCCTTGGAATAGATGTTGGTCTGCAGGGCATATGGCTCTCCGCTTCTGTTGCCCAGAAATTCAAAGTCCAACTCGTCTCTGTTCATGTCATTGTTAGAAGACATCTGCACCCACCCACATCATAGTTATATCATTTTCTTAAACAATGCAACAAACAGTTTAAAGATCCTTTAAAGGACTTACATAATAAGCAGTGACCACTCCCGCAGAATCTCCTGGCACGAGCTTAAGCTTCATGCTGAACCATCCGAATCTGTACTTGTGCTTTGACTGGAACCCAGATCCTATACACACTACTTATTCAATACCCTGTATCTTGACTCTTCAAACACGATTACAGAGACAAATAAACAGATTTGGCAACTAACCTGATTTCTGATCAAGAGCGAGGTGCCATACGTGACCATTTTCAGAGGTCCTGACATGGTCCTCCGCCCACATTACCATAAAATTGTCATCAAACACCTTGGCAGCCCCATCATCATTCTCACAAATCACAAAGTCTACACAGCCTAAAACCAACAAGACCACCATCACCAAACCCATCTTCATGCTCATCACTGATAAGCACAAATCTCTACTTGTTCTTGAGCTGTGACAAGGCTGATGAAAGGGCATGGGCTATAAATAGGGGATAATGATGATCCACCTCTCCCGATAGTCAGTATATTGACAGGAACGTAGGTGGCTTTTTTAAGGGCATACTCGTAAAGACATACACGCCAGCTAACATTGATGTGAAAGTAGGTAAGTGTAATGAAATTTTAAGGAGAAAAGGAAGGGGCACACATAGCAGAGCAGGTGCCTCAGCACATTTGCTCACCGTTTGCATATCTCCAAATCACATTTAATCATTATTTATCGGAGATTAGGCACAATGGGAAATGCAAAAACAAAAAAAACATTTCAACATTACCCTGGAAATGGTGTGGAAGGGACCCATTCCGAAGCTGCGGGGTCATTGAAAGCCATAATGGCGTCCTCCCAGTTTTCAATATAACTGAGTGGGTGCCATCTTTTATGATTTGAAATTTAGGAAAGCAAGAAACCCAAGGTTTTGGCCATGGCGATTCAATCATCGGTATGCAATTCGTGAGATTCGTAATGACTTCTGGTCCCGCATAGTGGGCACATATTCCCTCGTACCAAGGAGTAAGGAGTATGATTATCTCCACTACCACACTTTGCCACAATCAGAATTAGCCGTTTTAATTTGAAATACGCAAAGATGAAATTCTTGGAATTCGTATCTTTCTTA
Organism: Torreya grandis; assembly: GCA_037957365.1. NCBI lineage: Eukaryota > Viridiplantae > Streptophyta > Pinopsida > Cupressales > Taxaceae > Torreya > Torreya grandis. The sequence continues at coordinate 1,887,388 of JARHVA010003332.1, read as the reverse complement.
CACCGAACTTAAATGTATCAAACTAAAGCTTAACTAAAGAAAGTCATGAGAAGAGTGAAGAACCCTATGAGGATTAGGAAATGTTTGGACCCTTGCTATGAAGGGGAAACCCATCAGCTTGGATCAAGATTCTTTTGTTGTAGAAAGTTTTAGGCCTAAAAGTGACCTTCATGTTTACACACTCAACATGAAGAAGTTATACAAATTTTGGTAAATTTGAGGTATGAAGATTTTTTAAGAGATGAAGAAAACATTGTTAGAGATTCCTACGGGGTTGGAACTGATTTCAATGAAGAGAAAGTGTTAGATAGTAGTCATAAGGGTCATCTTCATAGGATTACCCACAAACCTTAACAATGGGCTAATGCAAGTTTTAATGAGTTGAAGAGGTCAATTTATTCAGAGGATCACCTGCACACATCATAGGATGTCAAATAGACCTCAAGGAAGTGTTTATGATTGAAATCAGCATCTTCATGCCCTATTTTACCAAATTAGCTCTCTCAAGTGCACTAACAGGATTGTATTGCCTGAGAAGGTCACTTTCACCACGCATGAACTTGAATGAGGAGTTGCATGGGTCCCAATGGCTGTTGGATAGGTTAATAAGGTTCCCTTGCTTCAATTTTGTGGCATTAGTTGAAATATTAAGGATTTGTTCTCTATGAACAATCCTTAACAAATCTGATACCTCAAAACCATGTTAAAACTTCAAAAGGCTAAGCCGCACTAGCATCTTCCAAAAATTTAGGCTCCAATTACTCAAGTTCCTTCTTCAAATTGTTCCAATGAGACAATGCCTTGAGAACCTTCACATTTATTCCTTTTACGGCCTTCTTCAATTCTTTTATCTCCTTTCGTTGGTTGCGGGTCTCGTTGGCCTTCTTGACCTACTCATCTAGGGATGCGGTGGCATCCTTCTAGACGTCTTCAAGTGTAGATACCTCCTTGTCAACCTATCCTCAGAGGGTTTCAAAATTTGCATTTAGTTATTGACGATGTTTATTGATGGTTTCCTCCATCATCTCTACATCTCGAAAGGCTTTTGTGCACTTGCTGCAGTCTTTTATTAAGAGCGCAACATCAACCGGCTTCTGCCTCTGGGCTTCTTCAACTTGGAGTCGAGCCTCCAAGACTTTATTAAGGCACGCTAACCATGCAAAAATGTCATCCAAAATAGGGATAACCTCCCCAACTCTTTCTATGGTGCATTTGCAGACATTGTCGGTCATGGTGAACTATTCAACCAACTCTAACCCCTCGTCTCATGGTGTGGGTTTCTCCTTACATCATTTGAGTAGCAGTTCCACTAGGGTAAGGCTACACCATCTTTTAGTGTTGGATCTTCATTCAAAATTGTTTTACAAAGGTTTAAAACCCTTACTTTTGCCTTTGTGGCCCCTTGGATCGGTTGTTTTAATGTGGCTACTTCCTTGGTGAGCATTTTTTTCCCTGCAACTTCTTTATTGTACATGCCTATAACTCTAGCATGTTTCCTTTTAGTCGTACATGCATCAAAATCTGACAAAATATTTCGGTGTGTAATTTCCATGCCTAACTTCAAAATTGTGGTGCTTGCTAGAAGAGGGGAGATATTTTGTGGATCTACCCATAGTGGTTTCGGTCGCACTGGAACATTTAGGCCCAAGGAAAGGTTGTCTTATGGGAGTTCGAACTCATGCTCCTCATTATACATATCAAGTAGGAATGACACTTGCTTCCTTGTTTCCAGAGTTGCCTCCTTGGGAATGAATTACGACCAAATATAGAACATCTTTTCTTGAATGCCAAATGAATAATGTTCACGTGTATTGCCTGTTGCACCTTCATCATGCTCTTTTAAGGTCTCAGCCAATCCCTTCCCCTTACTAGGGTTGCATTCAAGCTAGGCCTCCTCATTACCACCAATTGCCATCTTGCTTTCTTCTTCACCATCCCACTCCTCATCATATTGAGTTTCAACATCAAGCAGGGAGTCATCAGAGGTGGCTTTCTCCTCCCGCACTAGGGAGGGAGTTTTCTCAGAATCTGAACTCGAGTTATGGACTTCCACCTCAGGAACTTCATGTTGGGGTGCTTGCCTTTGGGGTTGCTATTGGGCAACTCCTGAAGTAGTAGCACTTGGGGGAGATGGTGGTGGAGGTGGAGATGGTAGAGGTGGAGGTGGAGACGGTAGAGGTGGAGGTGGAGAAGATGGTAGAGAAAGGGGAGGAGTGGACTGGGGGGAAGAAGGGCACGAAATCGAAGGGTACGAAGGCATAGAGTATGAAGGGAATGGATAAGTGTGAGGAGGAGATGGGGAAGAATGTGGATATGGTGAAGGGCAAGGCAGAGGTGGCATAGAGGGATTGGATTGTATGGGTCTAGAGGGATACGCCTCTATAGTCTTTTATGATTTTTTGAGGGGTTGGTGCTCACTTATGCTAGTGCCCACATTCGGTCACTTCTTCTTTAGAGGTGGTGTTGAAGGAAGTTTCTCTTTAGGGTCTCTACCCTATGGGTTCTTTCAGGGGCACAACATATATAATAGTTTATGAATTTGCTCCCTGACTAATGTTTGCTTTACCTATATGTCAGTCAAGTATGTCTCCATCTTCTCCAAGTAGGGCTTCTTTCCTGGATAAACATATAACTTACGGAAGGTGTGAATCTCTGAGTTTATCCTTTCAGCCTGCAAGATGATAAGTTATGCGTCATATATCTGATTGACAAAGTTTATGAAGTACCGTGCTGAGAAGGCATACGATAACTTAAGCCATGTTGAGAGCTCTCTAGATGGGTTCATTTAGATACATGTGAGCGAGAAGTGATACTTTATATAAAACTATGTTTTTTTTGTAGCCAAAGGGGGCAAGTCCTTGGGAATGTGCCACTCATCCCCAAATGCCACCTTCATCCCATCAAACTAGTACCTCATCTTGATCTTATATGAGGGGGTGATGTGACTAGGGCATGTGAACAAATTGTAGCACTCAGCAGGGGACTTGTTCGTGGGAGGGTACACACACTTTATCATTTCAGAACTATAGTATGGCACCCCAATTTCATCAAAAATCAATAAGAGGAGGATTTCCCCCATAAAAACTTGTATTTTGGCTCCCAATGGATACTTTCTACATCTTCAACAATCTTTTGGGTGAATTACATAGCCCAATTGTACTTCAACCCTTGTGAGACCTAATGAGCAATGTAGAGGTGTGCCATGTCAACCTCTTTCGAATGATTGGTTCCTCTAACCTTGGTCATGATTATCCACGCTGTACCGTGGAGTATGGGATCTTGTAGGTTCTTGATGTGCATGGCATGGCCTTATTTTTGATACATCAACACCATTGCGGTATTTTGGATTTCCTCAGTGTTGGCCAAGTCATCAATCATGCTCATCCCCAAGCTCCTTAGTCTTGTGACTTTATTTATCCTTTCAAGCGTGATCTTCATGCTACGCCTAGCAAAGTAAATATAGTCCTCATGGACGTGCGAGAGAAGGAATTGAACTACCTCCATGGGATTACCAAAATATGGAAAACTAAATAGTTGGAACAATCCTGTAGCATCCATTTGGTTGAAGATCATGAGATCATACGCTTGTTGGTTCTTGGTGTTAGTGGTCTCCACCTGATAATCATTTTGGAGCTCAACCTCATTCCTGAGTTGGCTATGATTGTAGTAAAAAATAGTACAAGTAGAGACATTGGAGACCCATTTCTCTATGTGCAACACTAAATTTGGATATTACATGGTTACGCATGGCCATCCAATGTTTCCAAACAAATACTTATTTTTGGCAATTAATGTATTAACGGTATTATCCCATCACAACATTGGCACATTTTTTCCATAACTATTATTTTTGTATTAATTACATGTCTCATCTCACACATTTCTTTAAAGTGGATGACAAATGTGTCCCGTGCTTTTTGTGAAGTGGGAGACAATGATCTCTTTTAAATTTATAACTTATGGTGAGAACCTTACCCCTTTGTACCTTAAATGACTCGTACGCCTTTAGCACCTTGTGTTCCCTTACTAACTTGCATGCCCATGTAACACATGTACCTAAGTAACTTGTGCACTTTTCATATTTTCCTTTTTAAACATGACTTCTTACCCCACACTAAAATGTGTTGTGGCCCTGCACGAAAATAAAAAAAACTTTTGAAAAAAAATTACAAAAAAGGCAAATTTGTGCGCAATAAAGGTAGTGATTTTATTAAAATCAATAAATCCTAAACTAACGGCATAAGCCTTATTGATTATAAAAACTTCAACTATTTCAAAGTGAAATATAGCCAAGCTGGCTTCCATTATAGTGCCCACGAAGGAATTGACCATCCATTCTTTGTAACTGACATGCTCCAGTAGGTCTAATGCTATGTATTATAAAAGGGCCATCCCAGTATATGAGGAGATTTCCTGGGTGGTGCACAAACTTAGAGTCATACAACAAGACCTTCATTCCTAGAGAAAATGTTTTATTCTTTATATGGCAATCATGTCATGCCTTTTGCTTGCATTTTTCTACATCCTAGCTCTAATGAGCAAGGAATCAAGCCTCGTCAAGTTGTAATAAAGTGTCTAGACATGATTTTAAAGATGATTCTTCATCTAATTGTCCTGTGCATATGATATGTAGAGATGGTACCAAGAACTCTACTAGCAGGACTGCTTCTTTTCCATACACCAAGTTGAATGGCATTTTTTTTTTAGGTTCTTATAGGTTGTTCAACAAGCCCATAGAAATTTAGATACCCTATCACCCCAATCCATTCAACCAATATGACAGATCTTTGTCAAAGTGGTACCTAAGATTTTGTTGAAAGCCTCAACAGTTTCGTTGGCTTACGGGTGATATGGGGTTGTTTTGTGGTGTGTAATCATGAAATCAACCAACAAGATGCGAATTGTTTCATTCAAAAAATGGGTTCTGCAATCATTGGTGAAACTCAAGTGTCATCCAAATTGAGTTATGACATTCTCCCAAATGAACCTCATAGCAGTAGCATTAGTACAATCCTTTATCCCAAATGCTCTGTATAAAAAACAAAAGGAGTGGCTAATAGGTATTGTCTAAAAGTCTATAAAGTGTAGACCATTAACAATGATTCAAACTTCATAGTGGTATAGTTTCTTTCAATTGGTGTGAGATTCTTTCTGGCAAATTAGATTGGGTGATCCAAGTGACCTTTACCTGATTGTGCAAGGATCACACTAACGACCATGCCATATGCATCAACATGGACATGAAATGACTTTGTCCAATCCGGGAATTAGATAATAAGAGCAGTGACCAACTTTTCCTTGAGTATTTTCAAAGCCTCCTTATAATAGAAAGTCCATATGAAATGCTCATTCTGCTTTATAAGTTCTTCTAGGGGCACAACAATCTTTACATAACCGCGAATGAAATCTATATAATAACCTTTGTGGCCCAAAAAGGTGTGGACCTCATGTTGAGTTTTGGGCTTTGGAAGGTGAATAATAATAGATAAATTCACTAGGTCTACCAGGAGTCCTTCCTTATAAATAATATGCCATAGGAGCACACCAAAAGGTGTCATAAATAGGCACTTCTTTAAATTTAATGAAATTTGTAAGACCCGACAGTGCTCAAGCATAAGTATGAGGTTAGTGCAATGATCCTTGAACAAACCATATACTATCCAATCATCTAAATAGACTTGGATGAATTTGTGGATGAAGTCCTTAAAAGCTTCGACTACTATCTTCGAAAACACTGCTGGGGCATTTTTCAACCAAAGGGAATAATAGTATAGGCAAATAATCTCCAGTCAGTGGTGAAGGTTGTCTTGGGTTGGTCTTCTTCAGCTATTTGGACTTGATGGTACCTCGAGAATCCATCCATAAAGGAGTACACTTCACAACTAGAAACACCTTCAAATATTTCTTCTGTGAATGGCATTAGAAAGGGATCTGTTATATAGGATGCATTGAGCACTCGATAGTCCACACAGATATGGATGCATCCATTATTTTTGATACTAATCACCATGGGACTGACCCACTTAAATTCAACAATGGGAGTGATTAATTTGTCACGTAACATAATATCAATTTCCTCTTTAACACACACTCAGAGATTAGAATTCATCATATATGAGCATTTTTTAGCTGATCGAGTGTCATCAACTAGCTTGATATGCATCTTCTCTAAGGACAGATGGAGTCCCTTCATTTCACTATAGTTCCTTGGGAAGACATCCTAATATTCTTTTATCAATTCAAAGATTTTTTCAATCTCTATGTCAATCCAATATTCTCCTACCCTAGCCAGCTTTGGTTCATGTTCTGAGCTGATGTTGTGTTGAATATTCTAAATAGGCCCATGGTAGGGGTTGTTCATATCAGCACTTGTGTCTTGAATAGTTCTTGTGCCAACATATGTATGAATATATAAATGATTAGATAATGGTTTGAGTAGAATGGATCCTTCTCCTCCTTCCACTTTTAACACAAGCTTTTATTTTCCCAGATGAATTTCTTCACATCGATTAAGATCGAGGGCTGGCATGGGTGCAGGTACTTAGTGTATCGATGGTTCATGGAATAAGTGTAGGGGTTCCTGAGGGTTCTGATAGATAATCCTCAAATGTTCTTCCATAAGATAGGGTTCACCTACTATTTATTCATCCATGGCTTGGAGGGTGAGGCACAAATACATTATTGGTGAAGAATAGGACAATGTTGAGTTCATCTTCTCCTTCAGCAGATGCCAAAACCTAATACCCATGTGTCACTCTTCATGAATGTACCATGTTCATGCCCAAGCACCTAAATTTCCATAAAATAAATTTACCCATAAATATTCTGTAAGTAGGACTCATCATTTCACCACATTATTTCATAAGCTTCGATGTGGGGCTCAGGGACTTAATTTTGTTGTAGTTGATTGCTTATTTTACTTTGTTATCATGTTAGAACCAGTGGTGTAAGGCTGAGTGTACTTGATCCCACCATAGGATTCATTCACAATGGGTTCACCACCATCATGCAGTTGTGCCATCAAAGAGATGAACAAAATATCGAAGATGATCTTCATCAGTGTGGTAAAATTCTTCAAGGCACTGGATGAAGTCTCAGACTTCCATCTAACTGTGGAACCTTAGAGCCTCATCAAGTATTTCAAGTGGTGTCTTTATGATAGGCCCCCTCATGACTTGGACAATGATAAGGAGAACAAACTTGTGTCATTTATTAAACTAGCATGGCACATTCTCTTAGTTATTGATGGTACTACATACTCTTCAGTGAGGTCATAGTCACCATAAGCCCAACAATTACATGCATTGCTTATAGTGTCAGAGATGGACCAAATATCTGACCATCAAATAAAACCATCTAGAGTGGGATCTCATTGCTTATCATTTCTTACAATAATATTATAGATATGGTTTATATCTTCATCAACATGGGCAGGATCTATGTAAGGGGGCCCTTGTGCTTGATTTAGTGATATTACAACATGTTGATCAGTGTCTTCAAAACTAATGTAGCGCTTCTTGAAGCTTAAGTTTACATTTCTATCATAGCACCAAGGTTTTCCCAATAGATTTGGGTAATCATCAGCTTCAGCTAGCTCCATAACCTCAAAATTCACTTTGAATGGCAATCCAATTATGTCAACCATTGCATTCTTAAGGACCCCAATAGGGTACGTGAAAGTCTTATTTTCCATGAATAAAACATGAGGTGAAGGTTGAAATTCTAGAATGGAAATTTTATGCCAAGCGTCTTTGGTGAGGAATTTGACTTCTACACCAATATCTACTAGTATGTCCAGATTACCCATTCATCGATGGTAGTATTAACCATTATTTCTCTATCTTCTTGGGGAGTAGAGAAACTAGGAGTGTCATGCCACTGAGCATGATTTATACAGTGGTCTTCACTTTGCTTACTGATGTGAGGGTGAACCTCATTTGGTATTAGAGATTGACTCTTAAGCCAAATGTTGAGTTGTGGGATAATATCCTCATCCATCATTCACTTGCATAGCTCCTAGAAGTCATTTTATGCCACATGTCAAAGTTCAGCTTCCATTTGCACATCAACACATTGCATTACATCTTTATCTTTAAGGAACTGAATCTCTCCCTAAAGTTCTCATACGAGTGCCATCATATCTTGGAGGACATCATTTTATTGTTAAACATCAAGATACTTTCTAGCTTGTGGTTCTTCCCATTACACTTTCTTGATAGGATTCATTGTCGACTGGGTCTATCCCCCATTGTGATTGGTAATGTTTACCTATTGAACTATAAAGATGGTTGGGTGTGCGTGCCACTATGTTTTATGAATTTGAATCATCCTATCACCATTTTCATTTCACTCCTTGGTGATATCCACATATAAGTCAAGATACTTTTCTAGTTTGTGGTCTTTTCTATAGAAAGCATACGTCGAGTAATGTGGGTAATCCATTTGATAGTGGTTTGGAAACCCATATTTATAATAGGTCTTGGGTGTAAAATGATCGCCTCTTCATCCTCTCCTTCCTTATCCATGATAGCCACCATTATCTTGAGTATTTTCTATTGATGTTTGGCATGTGTTGCACCTTCGAGCTTCATGGATGTCACTAATCAAATGACAGTCATCAGGGTCATGAGTGTAGGCATCACATATCTTAAAATATTTAGACACCTTAATATACATAGCTCATTGTGGAAGAGTACAAGAGCAAACATCATGTTCCTCATGATATATTTCACATGTTTAAGTATCGCATGGATGTTCTTGTATGAATAATTTCTCTATGTATGCCCTTCAGATTCACAATCAGTGCACCAAACACCACTACATGCCTCATGTGTATTATTGGCTATCAAATTCTCAAGTTATGATTCCATGGAAGCTATTTGTGCTTCCATAAAGGGACTGATCCCAGTATTAATGCTTCCAACCACCTCAGCATAGAGAGTAGCTTCCAAAGCCTTGTACAGGCTAGTAAACATTCATTGAGACAAGGTTCATCAAAATGGTAGTAATAATCCACCCCCAAACCATTGTGTCCACTGAGTAGTGTTAATTTCAAATGAAAATTTTGACAAAAATGTTTTGAACCTTGCATCATATTCACAAACAGTTTGGTAAGTCCTTGCTTTATGTCCTTTAGTGTTACTATGTTATGTTGCTCAAATTTAGGAATGTCAAATTCCTACAAGAAGGCTATTTTGAGCTGATCAAAGTCAACCACTACTTGTTAAGGTTCAAACTTTTGGTACCACTTGTGCATGTGATCTAAAAGCATAGTTGTAAATTGTGTGGCCTTACATTCATAAGAGGTGATACCTCATGCCCTCTAAATTAGTTTGCATTTATGGACATGATATGTTGCATTCTCCACTCCTTGGTATTCAGGCAAGTGTAGTGTTATCTCATAGTAAACCGTCATCAGTGGAGGTGCTTAAATAGGCGATTGATGGGAAACTTCAGCCCATGTCCCTTGAAGAAGTCTAGTTCCACCTATGACACCTCCTAGTCTTCCTCCAATGCCTCCAGCAGTAGTGCTTATGGTGTGTGGTGCATTAGATGGTTGATTACTCAAATTGGGGCATATATGTTGTCCTTGTAGGCCTGGTATACCAGGCACCCCAAGTTGTGACATTGAATTCCCTTGAAGAGGGAAAGAGAGTGTTAAGTATAAATGAGTACCAAAAGGCTCTGTTTTAGTATCCTTTATCGGTTCAGTTTCTAAATCTAAATTGTTTGTATCCCAATTTTGAATGTGTACTTTGTTTGACTCAAAAGCATGAGTGTGCACTATGATGGGGGAGCCTAGTTGGTTCAGACTTTGTTCTTCAATTCCTGATGTCTAGATTATTTCTCCTTCATAGGATAGTAGTGGCATAAAATGTGACTCAAAAGTGATGGGTACCTCATGTGTTTTTGCTTCCCTACGGATCCTAACAACACTCCTTGAGTTCTCCTAGTCTTTTCCCATGTTGTTGACTCTTATAATCCTTTCTTGAGTTTTATCATACTTTCATTTCTGTAATGCACATTGGTTGGCTACCATTTTGAGCCCACATTCTTATACCAACTCCTATTCTCCCCTTCCAAATGTGTGGCTCATGCACAAGAGGATTTATCTCTCCATTGGTATAGTTTCCAATCCAAGATCAATAAATAACTTCTTAATTTCAAAAGCAAAAATCTTAAGATAACAACCACGTGGTTCTCAAAGGAACTACAACTTGGCTTCTTCAGGGCATAAATAAGAGGTTACATCATACTCCAAAATATAGATGTTCATAAATCCTTTCCACCAAAAGTTTACTGTTCACATCCATGGGGCACCAAGTTGTGTTAAAGCCCTTTGTCATTCTAGCATCTAAGACTGCCTCCTTCCAAAATTCCTTGAGCATATGCTATCAACCAAACATGTAAATGAACTGGGACCTTTAAAAATAAGGTTCCATACAATGCACTATAGAGATTATGCTCTACCCACTACTATGTGGATATTCCTAACTCAAGATTATGAACTGCAAAACTATCTTCAACATTGGTAACCAATTCTTTTATATTCTCAAGTGTAATGCGCTCAAACATTTTTCCATGACTGTGCTTCAAGTGCTTTGGGTCCTATAAATAGAACCAAAATGTTTGGTTATTTTTTAAATTCCAGCTCCAACACTGAAGTCTAGACCAACGATCTAGCGCACTAGCCTTTTCATGCAAGATTTGGGCCTTGTGCACTCACCCAAAGTATGTGGCAAAGGACTAGTTCCCATAGGTTTTATCGCATAGTTTGGATAACTTATTCATATTCTTCTCTTTATATAAATTAAATGAAGATTATATAAAATCATAAACATACTACCTTGATCCTATGAGTTCAAGGGTAGATTAATATCATCATAAAGATTATAGTCATCTTCTATTATTATTAAGTGCCTACTATGTCATATATTAAGCTTAAAGTAAAAGTCTATCACGACATCATTCCATAATTCATCTGTCCATCACACTCATCCCCTCCTTGCAATGCTTTACAATAGGGGGTATTTATACTTGTTTTTCCTTGACCAAGTGCTTACAATCATTAATGACATGAAGAGTTGTCTAATGAAATCTCAATAGATTGAGAGTCATGGTGTTTAATAGTCATTTCTTCCTAAAGATCCGAGACTTTGCACCCCTTATATCCTCGCTCTATGCTATATCTTTGCTTCTATGTGTTCCTCTCCTTGCGTTCTGGTGCAAAACTTCCTATCAATAAGGTCAGAGTGACCCATTTGAACTCTTCTTTTAACTTCTCTCGCTTCCCATTCCCTCCCCTGGTCTTCCACTTTTGTTATGAGTCCTATGTCCTTGGGTTCCTCATGACTCATTCTCTTCTAATTGGGTCCTTTCGTGTTGCCTCCTTCACTTCATTGTCCTCTTACGCCCCTTAAGTTTCATGCCATGGTGCTTCTGTGCTTATCAATTTTGTGCCATGATCCTTCAATGCCATGGTTCTCTTATGCCATGGTCCTCCTGTACCATGCTAGTTCCATGCCAAAATGGAACAACACTTAGTCAAAATATTGGGGCTAACAACCATTATGCTTACTACTAAACTTTTTAAAGAGATGGAATAGAACCAAGTTGTATCTTTCTAATAAAAAATAAACTTGATCACTAGAAGAATAAATAGGCCTCAAATCAAGATACATTCTGGAAAAATGGACTAAGCTCTTAGCTTGCCATTTATGCTAGATTGACCATGGTTTTTTAAAAAAACTTAGGCCCCTTACTGTGACATGTTCTATCTTGACATTCACGCCTCGGAATGAGTGAAATATTTAAATTAGCATTTGATTACTTAGTTGTGTTTTAGAAATAGCTTTAGACTAGGATGTTCCCTGAATCAGTTTTTTTAACAAAAAATAAAACACTATGTAGTGTTCTTGCTCATGCCTTTTTGAGATTTTGCTAACTTATGTTGATTAGTCATGGCTCGTTATTGTGGGCATGGCACTTATTCCTATAGATTTTAGTGCTTTTAAATTCTAGTTTGTTCTAGGCAATTTCTAGTAGCTAACATTTTTTATTCTTGTGAAATTAGCTATTCTAGGGTATTTGCCATCTGTTATTATTTTCACAACATGCCCCATTTTCAAACTAAAAATATGGACTCTCTTTTTGCTCTAGAGTCTGATCTTATCTCTTTGAGGAGTTCATTGGTGGTTGCTTATTTAAATTAACTCTCTTATAAGTGAATTTTTGCTAGATGTGAAGATTTAAATTTGAATGTGCTTAATTGTTTTAGCCAAGTCTGAATAATAACGAAATTACATCATAAATAATTTGCCTAAAAATCACATCTAGGACTGCATTAATTTAAAAACTAAATTTGTATGATTATATTAAATAGTGGTGTATCTTTATACTTGTGATTTGAAATGCATTTAAAGCTTCCTTTTTAGACCAATTTTCCTTGGATTTATACAAATTATCTGTCTGTATCATATTTTTATTTCCTCTTTTCTTAGGCACTTTGGTCAATTTCTACTTCATTTTGATTCAAGTGACTAAATGCTTATAAGGTTTTGCTTTTTAACTTAGTCACTTTTTTGTAAAATGGTCAAAATTATCTTTAATTTAGTGAAGTTGGATTTCCTTTTTGTACTAAGTTTCATTCTTTCTTTTCATTCAACATATTTCCTTAGTCAATTTTTGGCTTTTGCCTTAGCTATTTATTTTTCAAGAACTTATTTGTTTGCTTTTATAAATTTGAATTTACTGACTAGGACCTTATTTATCTTGTCTATATGTGCCTAAATTGATCATGATGCCATGCAGCGATCTCCCATAGCTCCCATCAACCCTGACCTATTCTCAAAAGTGTTTCAAAGACTTTGTCAATTCTAAAAAAAGTTACCTAGAGCCATGTTCAAATTTATACCATTCTACTGGACTTAAAAATTTCAAATTTTCATTAGACAAGTAGGTCAACGGGAGGTTTCCAAGTGGTAGGATCCCAATGACCTACTACCTCGATCGATTCCATACAAATCAAAGTCCTATGGGCTAGTGTATTAGTGGAATGTTTCCATGTGGCACCATGTTCATGCCCTGCTACCTTGGATGACTCCATACAAAGCAAAGTCCTTCAGGGTAATAGATTAACAAGATGTTGCCACGTGGCACCATCCTGATGATCCACTACCCCAAGGATATCTATGTAAATCCAAATGCCATTGGGTAATCGGGTTAGTAGGATGTTGGCATGTGGCAACATCCCACTATTTTGCAGACTTGAGGTGGTCTATGGAGTCCGGTAGACCCATTAAATCTCTATGTGTGTGAGATTACACTATGTGGCATGATCTCAATGCATCACAACCAAAGGAAAAGTTATCCCATATCAAGCCCTCAGTGAAATAGTGAAAGAGCATAGAGCAGCCATGTGGTAAGACCCTACCAACATAGGACACATTGTCAATGATGTCAACAAGACATTGGCTTAAATTTGATGACCTATTTGGCCGTCAAAATATCAAAACTCAAGAGGGGATTATGCACTTAATTTAATTTATAGAATCAATTTTTAGATTGTTCCTCACCAACAAATGAGTGGAAACTACACAATTCAATGCAAATATGGTTGGTAACATTAATTAGGGTATGTTGTGTGCATTTAAATCAAGTGAAGAGCTAAAAGACAAATATTTGCCTTAAAGAGGTGTGGTTTCAACTACATAGAAAGTTAGTGGTTGGAAATCCTGATACAATCTCAACTACATTCTCTTGCAGGAATTCATTCCTCATTCAATCAAGGCATGGTGCCTAACCGCATATATGACATAATCCCACTACCTCCTCAATTGTACCTCCCAATTACATTGATGATTTTTGTAATCTTCCCAGTGGTGGGTGGATTTAAATTTGAATTTCATGGACCTGCGTGTCTATATAAGGTCAACTCTTGCATTGTAATAAGGGTTGGCTCCCTTACATTATAATAGATTAATAGATTAGATGGGCCAATGTTTGTAGGATTAGAGAGATTATGCCCATTTATTTTCAGCATTTAGGATTAAAATCAAATTCATGACCAAACGGGTCGAGCTAAAACATGATTGGGAAAGACCAAAATTCTCATATTGATGACCATTAATGGTGAGACAAACAATAACATATTGAAAGAGAATATAGATAGAGTGAATATACCTAGGATTAAAATCAAAGGTTTGGAACATAGTAAGAATGAAAGGCTATTTGATCATATCATAGAACTTTTCAAAGTCAATTTTAATAAAAAAAGCTTTCCACTTGGATATGTGAACCCATTCCATCCCTTCAAAAAAAAATGATGTTGTCTAGGATATATCTACCTTGAACGAATCTATTTTTCTCTAACCTCATCACTAAGGAAAGGAGATACCTAATTCTTATGAGAAGGGCCTTAACAATAATTTTACAAGAAACACTAAAGAGTAATTTATGATTAGCTCAAGGTTAATAGCCTTGGGAATAAACTTGATATTTCCATTTGTTAATGAGATTTCCAAGAGAGCCAATGGCCATACTTCTAGATAATATTTGTGAAAATTAGGTCCAACACAATCCCACGAGATGTGATATAACTCACATGAAAATCCATCAATGCTTGAGGCTTTGTCATATCAATCATTGCATTAGAAATTGAATGAGGTAAGAACAAATTATTCTACATATGATGTTGAACTTTATGCAATTATACAAGCATTAAGACATTGGAGGCATTATCTGGTGCCTAAGGAGTTTATCCTATTTACAGAACATGAGTCTTTGATGTCTATGAATACACAAAATAAGTTGAATACTAGGCATGTAAAGTGGGTTTATTTCTTGCAGGGGTATACTTTTGTGTTGAAACATAAATTATAAAAACATAATCAGGTAGTTGATGCATTGATCAAAAGAGTAGCATTATTAACTACTATGGTGAGTGAAGTAGCTGGATTAGAAGCTATCAAACAAATAAAATGATACTAATTCATATTTTGGTAAGGTAGTTGAGCAATGCAGGAATCCATTAATAGGTGGGGAAGATACTATTTATAATGAGTATCTTATACAAGAAGGTTATCTCTTTAAAGTGAAACAAATGTGCATTCTAATTGGGTCTCTATGAGACAATATAATAAGATGATTACATAGTTTTTGGTTTCATTATTTGGTATTAGAGCATGATCGAATCTTGGAGGAGTAAGACATGGTGAGAAGATGAGGAGGTATTGCACTGATAAACTAGACTATACAAGAGCTACAAAGGCAAGTGGAATAATTAATCAAGGTTATCACCAATCAAAGAAGAAGACAAGGTGGTGTTGAGGAGGACATAAATCGTGATGAAGAAGTTCAACAAGAAGAATAAAAGCAAGAGTAGACACCATCAATGGAAGAGAGGATGGTTCAGGCTTAGAAGGAAGAAATGAAGGAATCAAAGTTGATGTTATAGATTATGGAGGTAGTTTAAAACCATATGAGTTGATAGATTGGATGAATAGCATGGAGAAGTTCTTCGAGTGGAAGACTATGAGAGAAGACAAGAAGGTAAAGTTTGCATGCATAAAATTGAAAGGCCATGCAATGATTTGGTGGGATCATTTGCAGAAAGAGAGATAAAGAAAAGGTAAAGAGAATATTAATTTATGGAAAAAGATAGAGAAGAAGTTGAGGGACAAATTTCTTCCTGTGGATTATGCACAAAACATATATAGAAGGTTTCAAAATTTGAGGCAAAAAGATCATAATATACAAGAGTATACAAATAAAATTTATAAGCTTTCCATACGAGTGGAGCATGATAAAACACAAGAGCAGATGGATGCAAGGTATGTAAATGGTTTGAAATTTACTATTCAAGATGAATTAAGCATGCATAGAATACTTTGCATGGAGGAGACTTATCAATTAGCTTTTAAGGTAGAATAAAAACAAAATAGACAGGATTTTAGAAGAACGTCTCTTGGTCCAAAAAGATGTGGATCCCCTCCAAATAGGGGATAGGGTGGGTTTAATACCACTAGAGGTGGGTCTAATACCAATAGAGGTGAATGATCACGCGGTGTAGAAAGGCAAGATGACAATAGACAATGGTTTCAATACAACAAAGAGGAAGAGGATTTCATAGAAGATGAGGTTATAGTGGTGCTAAAGGATGGTTTTCAAATAAGTGCTGATATTATGTCTATTACAAATGTGGAAAAGAAGGGCATAAAGCATTTGAGTGTCCACACTATCAAGATAAGAAAGGAGGAAAGAGGATTGCCCAAGAGTGTATCTAGTTGAGGCTAAGATAGAAAAGGAAAATATTGAAATTGTACTAGCAAATGTTGGAGAGAATCTCATGATGAAAAGAACAATGATCATTCCAAGGAAGGAACAAGTGCAGAATAAAGAAGGTGGTGATGTATGGTCGTAATCAAATTTTTTTTGAACAAGATGTACTTTGGGTGGAAAGGTATGCAAAGTAATTATAGATGGTGGTAGTTGTAAAAATATGGTTTCTAAAGAAATGATAGAGAAAGTAAATTTATAATGTGAAAATCATCCTAATCCTTATCAGATTTCATGGTTTAAGAAAGGGAATGAAGTTACAGTAGATAAAAGGTGTTTAATTAAGTTTTCTATAGGGAAAAGTTATAATAATGAAATATGGTGTGCTGTTATTTTGATGGATGCATGCCATGTGTTATTGGGAAGACTATGGAAATTTGATATAAAACTAATTCTTGATGGAACAAAGAGCACAACACTTTTTAGAAATGTGGTACAAAGGTAGTTTTGTTACCTCTTAAAGAGGAAGAGAAGGCAGAAATCATACTCTCTACTAAATAATTTATCCAATATATTGATCCAAAACTAAAAAATATTTGGTTTAAATATAACTCAATAAATAAGAACAACACAATAACAATAATGCTATCTCTAAGAAGAGATGTTTTATTCATCAAATTTGCAGACCCAAACATATGCCTATCTCTGAGAAGAGATGTCTGATTTCCACTTCAAGTTACATATTCATTTATACATATTTTGAAGGTATGAGGATGATGTGGAATGTCACCAATATCGAAAGAGATTAAGTGGTTCGACTTCTATGATTTACAATAATACAGAATTCAAGGAATTATTATTTTTAAAAACTTACTATTTTTAGACTGCACTACTAAAATTAAAATTTAGGGCACTTCCATTTATTTTTTGAGGTTAAAAACCCACTAAGAAAATATCCATGCCATATCATGACATTCCCCTCATTCTTAGCTTTCCAACGGTTCAAACGGGAAGTCAAACAGAGCTATGGTGCAAAAGTTATGACTCCCAGAAGTTCTGCCACCAATTAGGGTAGAACCATCGCCTAAATTATCACCTAAAATGTTGTTCAGATCATTCCTCCATCCTTGAGAAGCAATGGTCCCCATTTCATCAAGATTTGTCATCAAATGTGATAGTTGTATTTTGATTTGATTTTTGATGCATACTTGGAATGGACTGTGCTTTGTGGAGTTGTACTTTGTGGAGCTATGTAGGGCCCAATTGTTCACCATTTCTATTTGACCATTAATCTATGGATGGAAGGCCATGAAATTATTAAACTTGTTATCTATTGGCTTCTGTTGTTGTATTGTTTGTGTAGTTAGGGCTGCAGCATTGGCCCTTTTGGATTCCTGTGGCTTGACCACCATGAGAACAAATTTCTTGGCACTAATCAGGAAGATAGATGTATAAGGTGGTACCTCTGGTACCTTGTAGTGTCATGTTTTAAGAGTGATATTGATCCTTCGAGTTCTTGATTCATAGATGTCATGTTGATCATACATGAATGACTGACCAAAGAGTACATCACAAACATCTAGATTGACCACATCACATAAGACCTCATCTTAGGAAGGTTTTATTGCATATGAGAGAAGACATTGGTGGTGACACGGAGGTTTCTCCCTAGACTCAACCATCCAATATTGTATGGATTTGGGTGAGGCTTCATGGACAACTTTAGGCTTTTCACAAAATTAGCAGAGATTAAATTCTTTTGACTCCCACTATCAAGAATAAAATGAAAAAGCTTACCTTTCACCCATAACTTAGAATGAAAAAACCTTTCCTTTTCATCTAGTCTCTCCTCATGGGTCTGTGATGAAGCAATGATGGCATCAGGCTCAGCATCTACAATCTCTTCTTCATCCTCTTTAATTGCAAACTATGTATGAGGTAGAGCAGTAGATGTTGAGGATTGTGACTCAGAAAGTAGGGACTTGATGGCTCAACATTCTTCTTTGGATTGAGTTCCAGATTTGTGATAATCATACCACTTCCCAATCTTTCCTTCCTTTTGCTTCTAATTTTGGCCTTGTGTTTGACCTTCTTTATCACTTTTCTATTTTTAAGGCTGACTCTCCATATTCATTCTTCTATGCTTCTACTCAATCTTCACTATGAACTTGTACGCCTCACCAAGGGTTTCTAAATTGATGAGTTCCATTTCTCCCCATATGTACCATTGTAGTCTGCCATGATATTTGAGAACTTTATGTTTTTTACTTTTTTGGATGCCCAATCTCACAGATAGAGAATGAAAAATGTCAATGTAATCTTGAACAGATTGTTCCTTACCTTGGTGAAGTTGTTGCCACTCTATATACAGATCATTATATGCTCCAATGGGGTAGTATTCTTCCTTTATAGCTTCTATGAAATCATCCCAGGTAGGTTCTGCTTTAAGGCCAATATCAACCGTATTGAATCTCTTTTTGTACACTTCCCACTAATTTTTGACAGGGAATGATGTTTTCAAAAGAGCAAAAGTGATCTTCTCTTTATTATTGAATTTATTTACATAAAAATAAGATGACAATTGATCCAACCAATTTTTTACATCGGCATTGATTTTGCCTTCAAATGTAGGGATATCAAAATTCACCTAAATTTTGAAGGGTGTTGGGGCACTGAAAAGATGCGGGGTTGCAGATGAGGAGCCAGAATTTTCCATCAAAATTTGTTGAAGAATTTGGGCAAATTGTTGTAGCATCTGTGCTTATTTTTTCTGGAGGGATTCATTCACCATTTCCTTGAAAATATCAGATGTCTCGGTGTTGTTCGCCATTTGAAGTCATTTGGAGTGAATAGGTGGATAGTATGCTGGTTCTATTTTCCACCCAAGCTTCTTGTAATTTGACCTCATCCTCGGGATCATACACTCTAAAGACAAATCACTTTGATACCACTAATATAAAATTCAAAAAGCTTTGGTTGAAAGATAATTCAAGAAACAATAACAACACAATAACAATAATGCTATCTCTGAGAAGAGATGTTTTATTCATCAAATTTGCAGACCCAAACATATGCCTATCTCTGAGAAGAGATGTTCGATTTTTACTTTGGGTTACATCTTAATTTATACATGTTTTGAAGGTATGAAGAGGATGTGGAAGGTCACCAATCTTGAGGGAGATTAAGTGGTTTGACTTCCATGATTTACAATAATATAAAATTTAAGAAATTACTATTTTTATAAACTTACTATTTTTAGACTGCACTACTAAAATTAAAATTTGGGGTACTTCTATTTATTTTTTAAGAGTCAAACTCTACCAAGTGGAGTTCCCTGCCATCTCACAATGTTCCCCTCATTCTTAGCTTTCCAACGGTTCAAATGGGGAGTCAAACGGAGCTATGGTGCAAAAGTTATGGCTCCCAGAAGTTCTACCACCAATTAGGGTAGAACAATCGCATGAATTATCGCTTGAAATGTTGTTCAAATCAGATATGCAGATGGCAAGTTATTGTTATGTATTATTAGCAAAGAATGAAGACATAGAAATAGTAAAAATACTAACATAAGCAACTAGAGTGTTGAAAGAATATGCAGATGTTATGCCTGATGAGTTACCAGATGGTTGACCACTGAGGAGAGATATTCAACATCACATTGATTTGATTATGGGATTAGCTCTACCCAATCAAGCAGCTTATATGATGAGTCCAAAAAAATATGCATAATTAAATACATAGGTTACTAAATTATTAAGAAAGACGCTGATAAGGGAGAGTATGAGTCCATGTGCAACAACAACATTGCTAACTCCAAATAAGATGGATGATAGATAATGTGTGTGGATAGTAGAGTAATTAATAAAATTACAATCAAGTATAGATTTACTATACCTCGTTAAGATGATATGATGGATGTGCTTGCAAGAGTAAAATATTTTACCAAGATTGATTTAAGGAGTGGTTATTATCATATTCAAATTCATGAAAGAGATGAGTGGAAAACTGCATTCAAGACTAGGGATGGATTTTATGAGTGGATGGTGATACCATTCGGATTATCTATTGCACCTAGCACATTTATGAGGGTGATGAATACAATGCTACGAGAATATAATGGTAAGTTTGTGGTTGTTTATTTTGATGGTATTTTGATATTCAGTAAGACTAAACAAGAACACTTACAACATTTGAGAATGGTACTGGATTTGTTAAGAAAGGAGAAGTATGCAAATTTGAAGAAGTGCAGGTTTATGCAGAATAGTTTGATATTTTTGGGATTTATAGTTTCAGTAGATGGTGTGAGAATGGATGAAGAAAAGATAAAGGTTGTTGAGTGGGCTATTCCAAAAAGCAATACAGAGGTAAGAAGTTTCATGGTTTAGCAACTTTTTATAGAACATTTATTAAAAAAAATTAGTAGTATTGTGGCACCAATAACAAATTGCATGAGAGAAAAGGGATTTGCATGGACTAGAGCAACCACATAAAGCTTTGAATTTTTGAAGAAGATTAAAAAAAGACCAATTTTAGCATTCCTAGATTTTAACAAAATGTTTGAGGTTGATTGGGATGCTTCATTTGTGGGAATTGGTGTTGTGTTGAGTCAAGAAGGAAAGCCAATAACATATTTCAGTGAGAAATTGAATGAGGTAAGAACAAAATATTCTACCTATGATGTTGAATTTTATGCAATTGTACAAGCATTAAGACATTGGAGGCATTATCTGGTGTGTAAGGAGTTTATCCTATTTACAAATCATGAGGCTTTGAAGTATGTGAATACACAAAATAAGCTGAATAGTAGGCATGCAAAGTGGGTTTATTTCTTATAGGGGTATATTTTTGTGTTGAAACATAAATCAGGAAAACATAATCAGGTGGCTGATGCATTGAGTATGAGAGTAGCATTATTAACTACCATGGCGAGTGAAGTAGTTGGATTTAAAGTTATCAAATAATTATATATTACTGATCCATATTTTGGCAAGGTAGTTGAGTAGTGCAGGAATCCATTAACAGGTGGGGCAGATATTATTCATGATGAATATCTTATACAAGAAGGTTATCTCTTCAAAGGGAAACAATTGTGCATTCTAGTTGGGTCTCTACGAGACAATATAATAAGAGAATTATAGTTTTCGGTTTCATTAGATTTAATATAACTCACATGAAAAGCCATCAATGCCTAAGGCTTTGTCATATCAATCATTGCATTATAAAGCTCTTCAATTAAAAGGGGCCTATCATAGGCCATTATTTGACTTGGAGTGAGTAAATACAAGGAACTACATTAAGGCATTTTCTTAGAGCATTTTCCCTATCTTCTAAAGGTGCTTGCACTTGAATAACTAGTTTATAGTGCTAAAAAATGTCTTGTATGATGTTTGAAAGACTGGTGAGACAGTCCCTAGCTTCCTTAATAGTTTTGATTTGCATAGTATATTTTCAAGCTCTTATCTTATTGAAAAGTTCCTTGGAAACTCTATCCCCAATCTTCAGTTACTGGATTTGAGCTTGGATTTGAGCACCACAAGCTTGATGAATCTCAACTAGCTTGATCTTTAACCTCAACTCTACAGTTTTGTTTTGTAGAGTCTTATTTAGATGGAATTGTTTAGGGACCTGAGAAATTATATTACACTCGCTTATGCACCTACATGCACCTACCTTTTTCCTTGCTTGTTCACTATTCTTAAAATAACATTGAGAACACTGTGGGGAAGGCATATTTGACTTAGGTATATAAAAGAATCAATGGTGCTCATTAGGTGATTGAAGGATTGTTAATTACTTTGATAATGGAATCTTTAGGATTATAAAAACTACACAGAAAATTTGTTAATTTTATTTTGAACTAAGTAATGATTAAAATTTGGTTTAAGATTTGCATGATAAAAAATGTTGTCATTTTTTTATTGATTCATTATGGGGTTGCATGGACCCATACCCATCTGGTACAGAAATAGGGATTCACTAACTCATAAAAAATACCAATAGTTCATACATTTCCCACTGTGAATACCCTGAACACTAGTGGGATTTGATCTTTGGTTGTGCGGATATAAATGTATCCACTTAACAATTACACCATAACTTAAGGGACTAAAAATGTTGTCATTAATTGATTGATAACAATTCAATTAATCAAACATATTTGATACTATAATACTTTTGGCACTAATAATAAGTCACCATGTGAATATTGTTATGAAAACTACAATATTTAAAATTATAAGCTTTTGGAAATACTATATGCCTTTTTTTCCTATGATGCTTGATATAAAAAGATATAACTTTTATCCATCTTTGAATATCCTTTAGATTCAATTTCAAAATAATTTTAATTCAAAAATATAAATAATGTTTGGTTGTGGAGCTAAAAGCTTCACCAGGATGCGAACAGGAGGAGGTTGCGGAGTTGCAGAACCAGTTGCAGGGCAACCGACGTCGGTCATATAACAGTGCAGAAGCAACCGACGTCGGTTATGAGTTGGCCGACATTGGTCAGGAAGGAGCCGACGTCGGCAACCTGTGTGCATGCAGTTTGCATGCGGGGTCGAGAACATGTCTATTTTTGGACTATCAATTTGTATGTTAAAGGCTAATTATAGTCTTGGAGTTACGTGTCTAATTATTGTAATTAAGAATGTCTAATTATTGTATGCATGAAATCTATATAATAGACTCATGGGCTGTATTGTAAAAGTATGCTAGAAAGCCATTGTGCTTGTAGAGAGAGCAAGAGTTGCTCCTCCTAGTTCCAAAGGGGTGCTGAGTGTGTATGATCAAGGAGAGTTGCAGGTTGTGCAAGTTTTGGTAGAAGATCCACTGGGGTACTGGTTGAAGAATCATAAGGACTTGGTGAGGCAAGGACAAGGGTTCTTCAGGGTGTAGAGATATCTACATGGTAAGTAAGGTTTATTGATTTGTAGGTGGCAGCAAGGAAAGGGAGATCTACTTGGAGTACAGTTGTGTGCTTGGTGTACTGGCAGTGTTGTTACTGACTGGTGGAAGTGAACAATAACTCTGTGTGTGAGTTGTTTGTTGTGACCTGTATTGAGAGAGAAAAGTGTTGGAGGAAAATTACAGGTGAACCCTAGAAGTGTGGGAGCTCTAGAGGTGTGGGAAGAAGAAGGGTGGCATCTTCTTTATTGTATTTCCTTCTGGATAAATATTAATACAATTATGTATTGTCTCTCATATCCTGTGTTGTTTCATATTTCTAGTTACTTATTCATTCTGGTTAAATTTCGTGTTTAGTTGCTTATACAGAGGTAATCATATTGTGCTCTAATTGAGGAGCAAGATCCTGACAAGTTGGTATTAGAACTGTTTGTTGTTCTAGGTGCCTGACAAGTGGTATCAGAGCTTTTGGTTGGGTTACTAACAGGGTGTTTCAGATCTGGTTAGTGTTTGTTGATTACAGGTCACTCACAGGGGTTTCAGATTGAGTGGGAGTATAGCAATGACAGAAGAAAGTAAGCTACGAATGGAGAAACTGAATAGCACGAATGGTTTGATTGATGGAAAGAAAGAGCAGGTAAAGGAAGATTGTTGGTCAGTAGAAGATCAGCGTGTAGAAGCAGATGTTGTAGGTGATGTTGCACAGGTTGCTCTCGATAAAGTAAAATCTTGGTTTACAGATTTTGTTGCCTCTTTCCATGCAGCCTAAAATAGAGCATCTTTTCATGGGTATGTCTTTGGAGACTTTGGAGAGATTTATTTAGGGGTTGGTGAGCCTTGTCAAATTGTTGGCAAAAGGAAAGTGAAGCTGAAATTGCAAACAGATAACACACGGGTGTTGAATGAGGTCATGCAGGTACCAGTCTTGGAGATGAGTCTAATTTCTTCAAGAAAGTTGGGTGATGAGAGATGCATAGTAACTCTCACAGCGGATGCACTTGAATTAGATGGTGGTAAGAAAGCAGGTATCCTTTATCTATCTACTTATATTACTGATTCACCTTCTATTGCAGAGATGTGGCTTGTAGGCTTGGTTACATATGTAAGAAGGGAATGCATGTTCTTAAGCGAAAGACAGATGTTTTTGACAAACTTAAGAACTGGAAAGCTTTGGTGTTCATGGAGGAGATGATGGACAGAGATCAGCGGAGGGGACTGAATTATTTTGAGCAGGGCTGTGTTAATTTGAATAGGGTTTTGATCCAAAAAGAGCTCGTAGGTAAAAAGTCATCACTCACAGGAAAACACAGGTACCAGCGTCGGTCAAGAAGAATCGACGTCGAACAGACAGGCACCGACGTCGATCATGTGCATATCAGCAGAGTCGGTGGTGTCGGGCAGGTTAAGATCGACGTCAATTAGATAGTAACCAACGTCAGCAACAGAAAGACTGACATCGGTCAGACAGGAACCGATGTCAGCAAAAGAGACACCAGCGTCAGCCAGGGAAACAATGTTGGCAGTCAGGGTCAGTGCAAGGAACTAACATCGGTCGGGTACAGACTGGGAGATGGCTGAGATCGGTCACTAGAACGGATGTTGGGCGGACAGCAAGCTGTCAAAGAGTCTCAAACGCCCATATGGAGGACTGAAAGGGTAAGTGAACCTCATATTCATTGTTCACCTTCTTTATATTACTTGTTGCTTACTGATGGTCAAGAACCAAGAAGATATGAAGAGGCAATGCAGGTAGAATCCAGGAAACAGTGAGAGCTAGGCATGGATGAGGAGTGTGAGTCCTTCGAGAAGAACCAAACAGGAGTTTGTTGGTGGAGTTGTCAGCTAAAAAAAGCACTGATAGACGAATGGATTTCCATCTTAGAGAAGAGAGTGGATGGACACGTGAGATGGAAGGCCAGGGTATATGGTCTTGAGTAAGCTGCAGGCAGTGGTATAGGTTTGACAGGGGTATGACAAAGCATGGCTTTGGTCAAGGTCATTGTAACCGTTGTGTTTTCTTTACCAGGTGGATAATGATTGCAACATTATTCTGTTACTGTATGTGGTGTGGTTGCTTGTTGCAAAGTTACACATGTAGGGAGTTGCTGAGCTAAAGGTAAAGTTAGTTCAGAGGTATGTCATGAAGAATTTAGAAGCAATGAAATTCTTCGGCATAAGAGACATGGAAGATCATAGGTTGATTTTGTCTCCAGTGGGAGCTGATGTGAAGAAGGTGTTGGTAGGGTTCAAGATGCAGGATGCAAAATCGGTAAGCACACCTATGGCTGGACAGTTCAAGCTGAGCTTAGAACAGTGTTCGAAATCACATAAGGTCTGGTGTAGACCTGAGTTTTTTCAAGAAGTGGGAGTCGTCAGAAAGTTTGGAGCCAATTCGGGAAAGAAGGAGCACTAGAGGGCAGTTCAGTGGATTCTCAGGTATTTGAGAGGGACTAACAGTAGGTTAACATGTTATGCAGGGTCAAGGTCTTCACTACATGGAGTTGTAGGTTCGGATGTGGCAGGTTACTTGGATGACAGGTAGTGCACCACAGGGTGTGTGGTGGTTGGTCTTCAGGATTGAGCTTGAAGAGGGATACAAGCCAGAAAACGAATTAGATGGTGTACAGGTACAGGTATAGGTACTAGTGCAGCTGTTTATCTCCAAGTAGAAAATTGTTAGGTTGTGGAGCTAAAAGCTTCACTAGGATGCGAACAGGAGGAGGTTTCGGAGGTTGCAGAGTTGCAGAACCAGTTGCAGGGCAACCGACGTCGGTCTGATCAACCGACGTTGGTCATATAACAGTGCAGAAGCAACTGACGTCGGTTATGAGTCGGCCGACATCGATCAGGAAGGAGCCGACATCGGCAACCTGTGTGTGCATGCAGTTTGCATGCGGGGTCGAGAATAGGTCTATTTTTGGACTGTCAGTTTGCATGTTAAAGGCTAATTATAGTCTTAGAGTTGTGTGTCTAATTATTATAATTAAGAATGTCTAATTATTGTATGCATGAGATCTATATAATAGACTCATGGGCTGTATTGTAAAAGTGTGCTAGAAAGCCATTGTGCTTGTAGAGAGAGCAAGAGTTGCTCCTCCTAGTTCCAAAGGGGTGCTGAGTGTGTATGATCAGGGAGAGTTGCAGGTTGTGCAAGTTCTGGTAGAAGATCCACCGGGGTACTGGTTGAAGAATCATAAGGACTTGGTGAGGCAAGGACAAAGGTTCTTCAGGGTGTAGAGATATCTACATGGTAAGTAAGGTCTGTTGATTTGCAGGTGGCAGCAAGGAAAGGGAGATCTACTTGGAGTACGGTTGTGTGCTTGGTGTACTGGCAGCGTTGTTACTGACTGGTGGAGGTGAACAACAACTCTTTGTGTGAGTTGTTTGTTGTGACCTGTATTGAGAGAGGAAAGTGTTGGAGGAGAATTACAGGTGAACCCTAGAAATGTGGGAGCTCTAGAGGTGTGGGAAGAAGAAGTGTGGCAACTTCTTTATTGTATTTCCTTCTGGATAAATATTAATACAATTGTGTATTGTCTCTCATATCCTGTGTTGTTTCATATTTCTAGTTACTTATTCTTTCTGGTTAAATTCCGTGTTTAGTTGCTTATACAGAGGTAATCATATTGTGCTCTAATTGAGGAGCAAGATTCTGACAAGTTGGTATCAGAACTGTTTGTTGTTCTAGGTCCCTGACAAATAATTATTAGTATAGATGTCTTACATACATTTACCAAAAATGTTTATAGCTATAGATTTTGAGGTGTTTATCTTAGATTTATTAGTATCATATTGATTAAGAATTTCTATATCAAAGTTGTAAAAATCGTTAAAAAAATGGATTGCAAATTCTATGGTATGCCACTATTTTCCTATAACTTTTGTTAAGGAAGAAGAAAAGCTTTCATATAAAGATCAAACAGATCTTAAGTTTAAAATTGACTATCATATTGACTTCTCTCACTTTTAGACTCCTCCACTATCTCGAATTTCTATTATAAATTATATTTATCAACATAAATATTAGCATGATAAACACTAATTACTTATGATAATAAGTAACTTTATTATTTATTAATATAATGTTTGAAATAAATTTGTAGAATTAAATAGACTTAAAATTAGACATGGTTAACTTGAGTTTATTCCTAATATACCAAATAAAAAGATTGTTGGTTGATCAATAAAGTTGAAAACAATTTGATATACAAATTTAGAATATAAAGAATAATCTATTAGAAAAAAAACGTCATACTATGTAAAGTGCAAGGAAAAGCCATTAAAGTTGATCTTAATATGTATTTGTGCACTGGTTTTATACTTGCTTTTGTTCTGTTTTTCTGAGAGCTTTGTATGTGGTCCATTCCATTTGACCCATCATTGGGGTCACACAACACACACAAAAATCTAAATTCTAATCCAATAGCAATATCATCATTCATTATAAATCATTCCGTGCCCAATAATGTAAGGAGGTCACATCTCTGAGAATGTTATAATCATAAATAACTTGAGACTTCTATGATATCAATAGGGAGCATATTCCACAGTCTAGGTACCATTCAAACAAAGTTAGGCATAATGCCATCTCAGATCTTAGTTCAGTTTAGTCCCAAGGAGCAACAGAGCATTCCACAGGCTGTGTGGAGAAGCGAGTTTTGTCATAGCAGTAATCATACACCATGTACTTGCTTCTCACCCACCTGTAATCTTCCTTCTGTTTATTATTTAAAGTCCATGCAACTGGCTCGTCCCACCATTTTTCATTAGTGGTAGAATTGCAGGCAGGGTATGAATCCTCCCATTTGCAGCCCAGAGCATGGAATTTCTTGTAAGAAGAAACAAATGGAGCTGATGCCCAGTTTGTTTTCTCCAACCCACCTCTGGTGGCCCAGCCATCTGCATTCCAAATGCTTGAAAACATGTACATCCCCTGCTCCCTTGGAAACACATGGGTAGTAGCCTTGGTGTGTCTGTGCACTCGCACTGGAATCTGGTCTGCAAAAAACCTGCAAGAACAAAAAAATTCAGCCTAAACCATGAAAGCACATAAACTATCAGACAAGTAACTAAAACAAAATCAGACATACACTATCTGATGAGAGTTCCAGAGGATGGAGTAGGTATGGAACTCTTGAGTGGGGTCGAACCAGAGAATATGCCTCTGCTCCCTTCCACCAGTACCCTTGGCATAGATGTTGGTCTGCAGGGCATAGGGCTCTCCGCTTCTGTTGCCCAGAAATTCAAAGTCCAGCTCGTCTCTGTTCATGTCATTGTTAGAAGACATCTGCACCCACCAAGATCAAAGTTAAATCATTTTCTTAAACAATGCAACAAACAGTTTTAAGATAAAAGGACTTACATAATAAGCAGTGACCACTCCTGCAGAATCTCCTGGCACGAGCTTAAGCTTCATGCTGAACCATCCGAATCTGTACTTGTGCTTTGACTGGAACCCAGATCCTATACACAGTACTTATTCAATCCCCTGTATCTTGACTCTTCAAACACGATTACAGAGACAAATAAACAGACTTAAAAACTGACCTGATTTCTGATCAAGAGCGAGGTGCCATACGTGACCATTTTCAGAGGTCTTGACATGGTCCTCCGCCCACATTACCTTAAAATTGTCATCAAACACTTTGGCAGCCCCATCATCATTCTCACAAATCACAGAGCCTACACAGCCCAAAACCAACAAGACCACCATCACCAAACCGATCTTCATGCTCGTCACTGATAAGCATAAATCTCTACTTGTTCTTGTGCTGTGTGACAAGGCTCATGGAAGGGCATGGACTATAAATAGGGGGATAATGATGATCCACCTCTCCCAGTAGTAAGTATATTCACAGGAATGTAGGTGTTTTTTTAAGGGCATACTCGTAAAGACATACACGCCAGCTAACATTGATGGGAAAGTAGGTAAGTGTAATGGAGTTATAAAGATAAAAGGGCAGTGGCACACACAGCAGAGCAGGCGCCTCGGTACATTTTGATCACTTTTTGCATGCATCCAAATTGCATATAATCATTATTTATCTGAGATTAGGCACAATGGGAAATGTAAAAACCCAAAAAAATCATTTCAACATTTCCCTGGAAATGGTGTGCAAGGGACCCATTCGGAAGCTGCGGGGCCATTGAAAGCTATAATGGCATCCTCCCAGCTTGCAATATAATTGAGTGCGTGCCATCTTTAATGATTTGCAATTTAGGACAGCAAGAAACCCATGGTTTTGGCAGAGGTTTAGGCCATCGCGATTCCATTATTTGGTATGCAGTTCTTGTAGAATAACAGAAATTCGTAATGACATCCGGTCCCGCATCAGTGGGCACACATTCCATCTTACCAAGGACATGATTATGTCCCCGCTTTGCCATCCTTCAAAAGTAGCCGTTTTAATTTGAATTCCGCCAAAGATGAAATTCTTGGAATTCATATCCTTCTTAAACCCATGCATACAAAGTTTGAGAAATAACATTAAATGGATGAAACTAGGTTAAGTAAATTTGGCTTGTGGAGCCTCCATGTCATATCGATATTGTATTCATCAAAAGGATGGTGATTGCATAATAATGTGTTTTCTTTATTTAATGGTTTATTTGAGTATTGGTATCTTATGATGCAACTTTTTTTTTCTCTCTTTTGTTTTTGTGGGGGGGGGGGAATAGATTTATCTCTCAGCGCATAATTTTATCCATAAATTTGGTGAGCCATATAGATAGATAGGCGACCAATTGTTGGAGTATTAGGTGTTGCTCTTTTATGTATTATTCGTGGTGATGGGGAGCTAAAGGTTTTGATCATTTTATTTTAGGAAGAATAACTTTTCATCATATTGCAATAAGAATATTAGCATGATTATTCCATCTCAATGTTCATTAGGCAAGCCAACGGAGGATGATAATCGCACCCTAGAAGGGTAGGAAGTTCATCTTAAAAGGTTGCGTTACAAGGTAATGATTATCTTCTTCAACATAAACCTTTTAATATTATTTTACAATTCCTTAAGTTGTATAATGCATATAAACTACTTGTATATTTTATTCTTATTGAATATTTTGAATGTAGAATTGCCTCCAAATTTATGCTTGAAAGTTGGGTCTAATCTACTTAGCATCCCTATAGCATTAAGCTTTAGGGAATGTAGAATATGAGCATGAGCTTTCCATGTTTACATTTTCTAGACTTGAGTATTATGTAATCATTATTAAACATAGTTCTTGGTTTTTCAAGAATATTTTGATTGTTTTCTCCTTGCAGACTAGGAATTTTGTGGATTTTGATAAGGCCAAGCTCAAGATACTCGTTTGGGTTGAATTATCTAGTTTTTTCCTCCGTCTCTAGATATTTTTTGAGAAACTTATAAAACCCATACGGTGTTCTATTTGACATGAGCCTAAACTCGGTATGGAAAAATGGTCTGTATGGAAGTCAAACTCTCCCAATAATTGAAGGAGACAATTCACATTCAAGTTGGTGACCGACGGTTTACACAACAGGTGTTGTAGATTAGCCTCTCAAATACTAGTTTTTTTTGTCAATCTACAAAACACAAGATAAGAGATTGACCTCTCATGACTCCCTCAAACCCAATTGTCAAACCCTCAACAAAGCCAACTAAAACTCCCAAAGGGATTCAAGATAAATAAACAATTGTCAAAAAAATTTCCAACCCCCACATTATGATTATTTTTCTAAGCCTTCGTTCATCCCTCTTATATCTAAAATTACTACAAAATTGTTAGTGTCAAACACTCCACAAGCTGAAAATTTTGTTTCTAGTTACTAGGATACCATATTTGCTTCATGACCTCATATGATGATGGAAAATTTGCATAAGATTTAGGCCATGAGATGTTCCTCTCACTCCTCAGTGACATTTTATTCACCTCTCTCACCAAAAGGGGGTTGATAACACAATAATGTATCCCACCTTTTTAGCTGTTTGCTACATACACTCCAATCTCCCTCCCAATAAACTTGAGTTTAGTTAGTTTAGATTAATAAAGTCATACACACTAAAATATGGTATTAGACACTTTGAAAATAAAAATTTTACTTATCCTTACCAACATGACTTATTCGTACATATATGGCTCTTGCACAGCCTTCCCCTTTATCCTCATGATTATATGGATCCGACCTTCCCAACTAGCTATCATTCACTTGCAAAAAATCCCTTATTTATGCCTAACCTATTTAAAATCATACATAGATTCTCTCTAGATCATCAGATCAATATTCTTGTCTTTTAGACAAACTTGTCAGACTCAAATGACTGAAATTCTAGGCTTGTAGGATTCTTCCAAAACTATCCCTGTGCCTAGCAACAATTAGTTTTAAAAATTCAAATAATCTTCATGGGCTAGCCCATACATTTAACATGTCGGTGTTGTGAGAAAGTACCTAAAGATTCCCATATAAATATGAAATAAGTCTAAGCCTATAGAATCATTTAGCACATATCAAATAAACATTCTAACACATGCACATTCAAAGGGATTGCCCTAAACTTACTAATTCAAAAATAAGTTACAAGGAGTAGGTCCTAGCCAAAGTCTAAAATACCTAATCCAAGCCAAAATTTCTATTTGTCAAGTGTTGAAAGATAGATTATAGGTTGCATTCATTAAAGAAGCACCATTGCACACATATACCTAATGAAGATAACTATGTGCGGTTTGATATCCCTCTTCGGAGTATTGGATACATATAAAATATTCAATCACTCATGGGAGAGTGGTTAGGGTCAACTCAACCCACCTTCTTTCCCCTTTTCAGGCCTAAACCTAATGTTGAAAGTGGACTTAGGGTTTCAAAGATAAGGAAATAGATTTATGGATACCGCACACACAATGAGTTGTTGATATCAAACACGAAGGAGGTTTGCAGGAAAACGCAGTGCTCTATGCTAAAACATACCTCTAAAAATGCAAAAGATAGTAATAGAAAGGAGTGGACGATTCTAGATCCCTTAGGCATCCAAATTTCCCTCAGGTGTGTGGTAACTACTAAGACCTTTATTTTCACTAGACAATTTGGAGACACCTTTTTAACATTTCCAAGTCTTGTGACAACCTCTATAATTGAAAAGCACATAAACAAAACTAAGTACATCTTTCTCCTATATTGTTTGTCTTTCTAACCTTGACGTAACCTCATAGTATTGCTCGTCACTTTATGACACCTTGAATGTACATGATAACATATTAAAACTTTGTGCAATAAAATACAACATATACCTAAATTCCATTTAGTATCAATAATATTTTTCCACTTCATGTTGGATTGTACCACCCAAATTATTTATTTAAAATTGATTGAAATTTAATCATATTTAATTATTTGATGTTTCACTTGATTGGAACATTTTGAGGTAGCACACAAAAAAAAGAATCCTACATAAGTTGATCTTCACAATAACCTGTGCACCATCATTCTAGCGCCATGATGTCATCTCCTATGCATTTCTTAGCTTGATCAATACACTTTAAATTGGTATGAAATACTAAAAAAATATTATACATAGCGCATAATGGCATGCATGCTCGCATAATGGAGGAGCATCCAAGCCCATAAATATTCTTGCATCACCCCCAAAAAAATGAAAAAAAAAGTTATTTCAAAATTTGGTCACACTTATTCAAGTAAAGATTTTGTCAAAAACTTAGCATATTCATGGTGCTAGTTGGAAGTCTTCAAGCCATGTTTTGGATTTGATGTGTTTTTAAAAAACATGGTGTGGAAAGATTCGCTATGAACTAGACAAAGCAGATTTGGAATTTCAAACACAATAAAATTCTCCAAATATGCTTCGAAATGTAAAAAGATTTTTGAATATGGCTATTCGTACTCCAAGATTAGGAAAGCCTAAGGGATGCCCAAGTCCATTGTAAAAATGCAGAAAATAATGGTGTTGAAGACGACAATAAAGAAAATTAAAAATATCATTAAAAAAAAAAGAGGAAAGGAATGTGAGGGTTTCAGTAAATGGTGCAACCATTTTGAAATTGGTATCCATATTTGAAGTGGATTATTCATATAAATGGAGTAGGGAAATCTGTCCTAGGATAATTCTATACTCAATAGTGAGAATTTGAGCTTTGAAAATCAATGTAAATGCCTGAAAAAATGCCTAAGATCATATGTGGACTCTTTGTATTTGATGAAAATAATTGTTAATCGTGTGGTAGGTCATTTTGAAGTGTTAATCATTCATTAGGTGAATCATCCCATGGCCAATCATGTAAGGAGGTCACATCTGTGAGAATGTTATATAATCATAAATAACTTGAGACTTTTATGATATCAATAGGGAGCATATTCCATGGTCTAGGTACCATTCAAACAAAAGCTAGGCATAATGCCATCTCAGATCTTAGTTCAGTTTAGTCCCATGGAGCAACAGAGCATTCCACAGGCTGTGTGGAGAAGCGAGTTTTGTCATAGCAGTAATCATGCACCATGTACTTGCTTCTCACCCACCTGTAATCCTCCTTCTGTTTATTATTTAAAGTCCATGCAACTGGCTCGTCCCACCATTTTTCATTAGTGGTAGAATTGCAGGCAGGGTATGAATCCTCCCATTTGCAGCCCAGAGCATGGAATTTCTTGTAAGAAGAAACAAATGGAGCTGATGCCCAGTTTGTTTTCTCCAACCCACCTCTGGTGGCCCAGCCATCTGCATTTCAAATGCTTGAAGACATGTACATCCCCTGTTCCCTTGGAAACACATGGGTAGTAGCCTTGGTGTGTCTGTGCACTCTCACTGGAATTTGGTCTCCAAAAAACCTGCACGCCTAAAAAATTTCAGTCTAAACCATGAAAACACATAACCTATCAGACAAGTAACTAAAACAAAATCAGACATACATTATCTGATGAAAGTTTCAGAGGATGGAGTAGGTGTGAAAATCCTTAGTGGGGTCAAATCAGAGAATATGCCTCTGCTTCCTTCCACCAGTGCCCTTGGCATAGATGTTGGTCTGCAGGGCATATGGCTCTCCGCTTCTGTTGCCCAGAAATTCAAAGTCCAGCTCGTCTCTGTTCATGTCATTGTTAGAAGACATCTGCACCCACCCATATCATAGTTACATCATTTTCTTAAACAATGCAACAAACAGTTTTAAGCTCCTTAAAAGGACTTACATAATAAGCAGTGACCACTCCTGCAGAATCTCATGGCACGAGCTTAAGCTTCATGCTGAACCATCCGAATCTGTACTTGTGCTTTGACTGGAACCCAGATCCTGTACACAATACTTATTCAATCCCCTGTATCTTGACTCTTCAAACACGATTACAGAGACAAATAAACAGACTTGAAAACTAAAGAAATCCAATGAAATCCATAATGGCGTCCTCCCAGTTTGCAATATAACTGAGTGGGTGCCATCTTTTATGATTTGAAATTTACGAAAGCAAGAAACCCAAGGTTTTGGCCATGGCGATTCAATCATTGGTATGCAATTCCTGTAACATAACATCAGCGTGAGATTCGTAATGACTTCTGGTCCCGCATAGTGGGCACATATTCCCTCGTACCAAGGAGTAAGGAGTATGATTATCTCCACTGCCACACTTTGCCACCTCCAGAATTAGCCGTTTTAATTTGAATTCCGCGAAGATGAAATTCTTGGAATTCGAATCTTTCTTACACCGAACTTAAATGTATCAAACTACAGGTTAAGTAAATTTGGCTTGTCGACTGTCTTCCATGATTCCATGGCATATGGGTATTGTATTCGATCCATGTGGGAGTTTTTGTCTTTACTTGACATAGACATTTATTGTCCCTTGCTTTTGGGTCGATGTGGGCCTCCTTACAAGAGAAATGCCATCTTTTGATGCGACTTGTTTTTTTTAATTGTTCATCGTATTATATATGATTAGGAAGTTCGTCGTAAAGGTTTTCTACGAGGTAATAATTCTCTTCTTCAAAATATTCTTACTAATATTATTCTATAATTTTTTAAGTTTGATAATATTCATAAATAATTTGAAAATTTTATAATTATTAGATAATTTGTTGGTAAAATTGTGTCCAAGTCTATGTTTAAAAGTTGGGTCCAATTTATTTGGCATTCCCCTAGCATTAAACTTGAGGTAGTGTAGAATATAATCAAGGGTTTTTCCATATTTAGGTTTTCTAGCCTTGAGCATTGTGTGACAATTATTAAATATGGCACTTGGTTTGTCAAGAATACTTTACTTGTTTTCTCTTCATTGATTACACATTTTTTAGTTTTTTATAAGGTAAAGTTCAAGATACTTGTTTAGATTAAAACCTTTACGACATTATATTGGTCATATGCGGAATAAATTTTATACCACTCAACGTCAAAAAAAAATTCCGCATGGATGTCAACCTCTCCTAATATTTGAAGGAGACAATAAACATTCAAGTTTGTGACCAACAATTTACGGAATGAGCGTTATAATTAACAAGTCGAATAATTTTTTTTGTCAATCTGTGAAGCATAAGATAAGGAATTGACCTCTCACGACTCCCTCAAACCTAATTTTCAAACCCTTGACATAGCAACATAAAGCTCCCAAAGGGACTCAAGATGGATATAAAACCTTTGGAAAATAAATCCAATCAAAACAAAACTAGTTGTGCTCTAGGGATAAACCTTCACCCTTTAATTACAATAATGGTTTTTAAGCCTTATTTCATCCCTTTTATGTCTCAAATTATGATGCAATTGTTAGTGTCAAGCGTTGTAAAAGCTGAAAATTTTGTTTCAATTTAGTAGAATACTTTATCTACTTCACAACCTCATATGGTGATGGCCAATTTGCATCAGATTTAGGCCATGAGATGTTCCTCTCACTTCTCAATGATACTTTGTTTATCATTCACATAGCCCTTCCTCCAAAAAAGGGTGACAACATAATAATGTGTCAAATTTCTTAACATTTTGAGGCCACAAACACTCCAATCTCCCTCTCAATAAAATTGTGTTTAGTTAGTTAAAATTGATAAAAACATATATGTTTTAGCTCTCACACACATACACACACAAAGGTGAAGTACATCCACATTTTTCTAAAATATGTATAATTTATCATTTATTTTGAATTTATTATTTAATTCTTATATTAAAGTGTTTTGGTCATCCATTTGAGACACCACTATTATTTGATCCAAAGAGGAGAGTGGATATGTACATGATAAATGGAAACCCTTGTAGCTAAAAGATTTTAATTAAAAAATCATAAGCAATTATTGCATAAATCCTTGAGAGTGAGAATATGAATGCCCACCAAATCCCCTACACTATGCGATAAGAGATTAACGTTATTGGCTTTTCTTTATAGATGATAGTGAAGACTATTTGGTTTCATATTGTTTGTCATATGTCATGCCATGAAGAACACTATGGTGGCACCATCACTATGATCTCTCACAAGTATGCCCCTTTCTAGTGGTTTAGGATGTAAACCTAGCCATCCAAGTCATTTGGATAGTCTTAAACTTTGATGGTTGCTCTTTTAGAGTTGTAACCCTCTGTGCCTTTAATGATGTCATTGACCAGGGGATGCTTGGGCGATAGTTGGAAAAGGAGCTTTATATTTCCAACTAAGTGATTTTTGGTAATTTTAATATGGTTAAATCAACATAAAATAAAGAAGGCCTTTTCTATATGTATTGGTTTTTCAACGAATGGGAGGCATGGTTTTACATGAGGAATAGACTACGTAATTTTTACCATAATCACTACCAGTGTACTTCTTTGCCCATTGTGTGGTTCATTTAATTTAACATTTTTTCGGGATTAAATCGTACCATCAAATGGTTGGATAGAGTTTTTTTTTTTCAAAAAATACCTTCTCTTTCACGCTATTCTTTGGCAAGCCGGTTAATGTGATTTCTAAGGAAATCCTCTCTAATCATTTTCACATCAAGTTTCACATTGAGTGTTTGAATGTCACAACTAAAGTTTCTAGGAATCAATTAAGTATATGAATACAACATATTTGCAACACAACCACATATCTTATTTATATTTAGAGTTAGAAACACAATTCTTATTCTTTATAGAGATAAGAGATGGATTGAATGGTGTGAAGCTGCGAGTGTTCGTATTACCACCTTTCTATAGGGTTTTAGAAATCTAATGACCCTCTATAGAAAAATGGCTAATGAATCCACCCTTAAGGAATTCAAGAGGTGTTCTAAAAAACCATAAATTTACAATTTTAATGAACCGTGTCAATTTGAATCTAATACTATGTGCCATAAAATAAAATTGGTTAAAGCCAATAAAGCCTATAGATATAAAACTCAATCATGTTGGCGTTAGCCCAAAATGATGATAGAGTTTCTAAGGTTTTTTTCTAACACTTCAGATATCGACACTCCTTTCCATAGATTAAAGTGTTAAGGAAGAATGGACTTCTAATATCTTTGATGTTTTCATAGTCCATAAGAGTGAGTAGATGTATATTTTTGGGTAGAACTATGTGTTAAGTTCTTTGATCGATACATTTCGAATCACAAACCGTGATTCATCATTATTAATAAAACATGTTTTATTCCCAATGACGAATCCTGGATTGTAATTTGAAATGTGCAAAGAATAGACTTGTCTATTGTTTCTTGTAATTACTTATGATAACACATAACTTTATTATTTGTTAATCTATACTCATAATGTTTGAAATAAATTTGTCGAATTAAATAGAATTATAACTTTTATGGTTGAAAATACACTATTAATGTCTTGTGAGACATGATTAAAAAGATTGTTGGTTTATCGATAAAGTTGAAAACAATTTCATATACAAATTTAGAATCCAAACATAAAGAATAATCCATTTTAAAATATATATATAAAATAAAAAATTGTAAACTGTAAGGAAAAGCCATTGAAGTTGATCTTGATATGTATTGGTGCACTGGTTTTATAATTGCTCTTGTTCTGTTTTTCGTCCACAGCTTTGTATATGGTCCATTCCACTTGATCCATCATTGGGGTCACAACACCCACCCAAAAAATCTAAATTCCAATCCAATAGGAATATCAACTATCATCATCATTCATTAGGTAAATAATCCCATGGCCAATAATGTAAGGAGGTCACATCCCTGAGAATGTTATAATCATAAATAACTTGAAACTTTTATGATATCAATAGGGAGCATATTCCACAGTCTAGTAGCATTCAAACAAAATCTAGGCTTAATGCCATCTCCAAACCAACAAGACCACCATCACCAAACCCATCTTCATGCTTGTCACTGATGAGCACAAATCTCTACTTCTTGTGCTGTGTGGCAAGGCTTGTGAAAGCGCATGGGCTATAAATAGGGGATAATGATGATCCACCTCTCCCAGTAGTAAGCATATTCACAGGAATGTAGGTGTTTTTTTAAGGGCATACTCGTAAAGACATACACGCCAGCTAACATTGATGTGAAAGTAGGTAAGTGTAATGGAGTTATAAAGATAAAAGGGCAGTGGCACACACAGCAGAGCAGAGCAGGAGCCTCGGTACATTTTGATCACTTTTTGCATGCATCCAAATTGCATATAATCATTATTTATCTGAGATTAGGCACAATGGGAAATGTAAAAACCCAAAAAAAACATTTCAACATTTCCCTGGAAATGGTGTGCAAGGGACCCATTCGGAAGCTGCGGGGCCATTGAAAGCTATAATGGCATCCTCCCAGCTTGCAATATAATTGAGTGCGTGCCATCTTTAATGATTTGCAATTTAGCACAGCAAGAAACCCAAGGTTTTGGCAGAGGTTTAGGCCATGGCGATTCAATTATTTGGTATGCAGTTCCTGTAGAATAACAGAGATTCGTAATGAAATCTGGTCCCGCATCAGTGGGCACATATTCCGTCTTACCAAGGACATGATTATGTCCCCGCTTTGCTATTCTTTGAAAGTAGCCGTTTTAATTTGAATTCCGCCAAAGATGAAATTCTTGGAATTCATATCCTTCTTAAACCCATGCATACAAAGTTTGAGAAATAACATTAAATGTATGAAACTAGGCTAAGTAAATTTGGCTTGTGGAGCCTCCATGTCATATCGATATTGTATTCATCAAAAGGATGGTGATAGCATAATAATGTGTTTTCTTTATTGAATGGCGTATTTGAGAATTGGCATCTTTTGATGCAACTCTTTTCTTCTTAATTTTTTTTTTTTTATGGTTTTTTTGGGTTTGTTTTTGTATTTTTTTAAAGGGGGAGATTTATCTCTCGGCATTCGATCTTATTTTTAAATCTGGGGGGTTATATAGATAGATAGGTGATCATTGTTGGAGTATTGGATGTTACTCTTCTATGTGCTATTTATGGTGATGGGGAGTTGAAGGTTTTGATCTTTTTATTCTGGGAAGAATAGTTTTTCATCATATTGCAACAAGTATATTGGGTATATTAGCAGGTCTATTCCATCTCAGTATTCGTCAGGGGAGTTGACAGGGGATGATAATCGCACCTAAAGGGGTAGGAAGTTCATCTTAAAAAAGGTTGTTTTACAAGGTAATGATTATCTTCTTCAACATAAACCTTTTAATATTATTTTACAATTCTTTAAGTTTTATAATGCATGTCAACGACTTGTATATTTTATTCTTATTGAATATAAAATTGCCTCCAAATTTATGCTTGAAAGTTGGGTCTAATCCACTTAGCATCCTTAAAGCATTGAGCTTTAGGGAGTGTAGAATATGAGCAAGGGCTTTTCCATGTTTAAGTTTTCTAGACCTGAGTATTGTGTAATCATTATTAAACATGGTCCTTGGTTTATCAAGAATACTTTGTTTGTTTTCTCCTCGCAGACTAGGAATTTTATGGATTTTGATAAGGCCAAGGTCAAGATACTCGTTTGGGTTGAATTATCTAGTTTTTCCCTCCGTCTCTAGATCTTTGTTGAGAAACATATAAAACCCACAGGGCATTGTGTTTGACATGAGTTGAATAAATAATATACCACTCATCATCAAAAAATGGTCTGTATGGAAGTCAAACTCTCCCAATATTTCAAGGAGATAATTCACATTCAAGTTGGTGACCAATAATTTACACAACGGGTGTTGTAGACTAGCTTGTCAAATACTCATTTTTTTTGTCAATCTACAAAACACAAGATAAGAGATTGGCCTCTTATGACTCCCTCAAACCCAATTGTCAAACCCTTAACAAAGGCAACCAAAACTCCCAAAGGGACTCAAGATAAATAAAAAATTGTCAAAAAAATTTCCAACCAAAAAAAGACTAATTAGGCTCCAAGAGTAAACCCCCCACCCTCCTCCTCTCCCCACCCCCTACCCATTATGATTGTTTTTTCTAAGCCTTCTTTCATCACTCTTATATTTAAAATTACTACGAAATTGTTAGTGTCAAACACTCGACAAGCTGGAAATTTTGTTACTAGTTACCAGGATACCATGTTTGCTTCACAACCTCATATGATGATGGAAATTTTGTGTTATAGTTAGGCCATGAGATGTTCCTCTTACTCCTCAATGACATTTTCTACCTCTCATGTATCCCTTCACCAGAAGGAGGGTGATAACACAATAATGTATCCCACATTTTTAGCATTTTTAGGGCACATACACCCCAATCTCCCTCCCAATAAACTTGAATTTATTTGGTTCAAATTACTAAAGTTGTAGACACAAAAATATGGTATTAGACACTTATAAAATAACAATTTCACTTATCCTTAACAACATATATGGCTCTTGCAATTTGTGTAACCCTAAAATGAAAATGTGTAGATATGTTTTCACTTTAAGCTTAGGTTTAAGAATATGGAGATAAAATGGTAAAAGGGTGATAATCAGATCTATAGTAAGCCAATACAATGCTAAACTCAAATATAATCATACACTAATTTTATTATGTTGAGATAGTCTAAATATGGAAAGTATAATTAGGCTAGATATATAAATGACAAAGAAGAGAAGTACTTAGTTTGTTATGATGTTAATGCAGTTCTAGATCTAGAACAAGTTAAAAATAGGTAGGAAGATAGTTCTAGAATAATTGTCAGATTTGGATCTGGCGCCTCTAGCTATCTACATAGTTGTGTCAGCCCCAGATAGTTATATCAATGTTATTGTCTGAGTCTAAAGATAGTGTCATGTATGGAATATCTGGTGAAATAAGATACAACCACCTAAATGCTTTTGGCTTTGCCTTCACTCTGATGCATTCAAATCTTGGTCATGGACTATTAATCCTTGTGAAATGGAAAAAACCTAGCTTTTCATATTCAATGTGACCTTGGGGAAAATGAGTTAGTGTACACATAGTGTCGAGTTGACCCCAACGTTAAAAGAAGTTATCTACATAGCCAATACTCCAAAAAGGGACCCATACTGATGTAATTCTCCCTTATGTGTTGGCTTGTGTGTGAATCATGCAATGCGTGTAAAGTAAGTACACCAGTGACCTAGCTTGTAACTTCGGTAAATCAAGCTCTTGGGTTGCCCCTTTAGTACTTTAGACCTATAGATGTGTTGTACCTATGACTGGTATAGAAATAAGGAAGCTTTGATCAATTAAATGATTGATAGAGTGATTTTGATAAGTGCCTTGATCTCTTTTGTCTTTTTTAGGTGTTGTTAGGTGAGAAATGAATGAGGGTTGATCTTGTATTTATATCACTTCTTTTGGGGTAATGACTTACATTAAAACACTTAGGCAAACCATTAGGATACATTTTATTTGTAAATTGGATGACTTTAGGGCACTAGACACTTGTGTCAGGACATGACAATAACATTGACATTATTATCTATCCCAAATGTTAGTGTCTATGGAGTATCAAAATAAATACAAGATTGAAACTTGTAGATGTGTAAGATAAGTACATTTTAAGCATTTTGGGTAAGACAGAATGTCTGTGTCATCAATATAAGACTTATCAGACTAAGAGATAGGCCAAGGGGCACAAGATAGAGTAGATGTGAGTCTTGTGGAAGCGAGGAGAGTGTAGTGTTGACCATTTTTGGTCACCATGGAAGATCAATGTTCAATTCAGAAAGGGGCTTCAAGATTGCTTTCAAGCTTCTAAGTTTAGTCAGATTTTAATAAAAATGACTAAGTCTTTGAATTAGTGTATTTTCAAAAAAGGCTTTAGGACTTTGGAAAAGGTGTTCACGAAATTTTTTGTGAAGCTTGTCATTGAACACAAGTGCCGAAGGAAAAATAAGGGTTAGAGTTTGCGCATAAAATCCCATGCCAAGCAAAAATGCCAAAGACCAAATGCCTTC
The DNA here is from genome assembly GCA_037957365.1 of Torreya grandis. Classification (NCBI taxonomy): domain Eukaryota; kingdom Viridiplantae; phylum Streptophyta; class Pinopsida; order Cupressales; family Taxaceae; genus Torreya; species Torreya grandis. Next base: position 1,844,944 of record JARHVA010003332.1, on the reverse strand, counting down.
AAAAAGATTGTTCAAAGTTAAGTCTTCAAGAAAATGTGTGTTGGAAAATTCAAAACATTTATTCCAAATAGAGATTCAGAAAACACAAGTCTCGATAACAAACATCAAAGACTTCATGAGAATTATTCAAAGTTTAGTCTTTAGGGAAATTACAGTGAATAGTCAAATCTTTTACTATGATTAGAAATGCCGAAGGTCAAAGGCCAAATAGAAGATACGAAGAAGAAAACATTTCAAGACTTAGTTGATTCTTCAACCTTACTTGGAGCCACGTGTCAGTGTTCCTCAGCGCCATGCCTGTTTAAAAAGTCATTTTAGACTTAGCCACTTCATCAATGTCCTAAGAAAGCAGGTATGCGAGATAAATCCATGTGGATAAATCCTAATGACTCAGGGCCTCAAAACTATTCGTGCATTTGAGTGAATTTGTTAGAGCGATTGGTTAGCAAGATTATGACATGTGGTAAAATCCTGCTTCATTGCCAAAGGATGGTATAGCAATAGTTTTTTTTATTTCTTCAATACTCAATCAATTTTTTAAGGATTTCCCAGAGCCATGTGTCATTCTCCAAACAACCCCAGGCTTGTGCAAAAATTCTTATAAGACTTAGTCAATTTTTAAAAAGTTGCCTAGTGAATCTCCATGTCAACAAATCTCTTGGCTAGCGAGTAAGAAGGATGCTTCCACATGTCATGATCTCAATGACCCAACATCCTGGAGATGTTCATACAAATTCAATACCCCTGAGTAAGCAGGTTAGTGGGATGACACCACATGGTAAATTCTCATTGCTCTATACCCCTGGGGTAGTTTGTGCAAGCCCAACAGTGTGTCAGAACCCTAAGCAAGTGGGTGAGTGAGAAGAAGATACATGGTGACTTCTAGGAGCCTTTGAAGCTAAGAAAAGCCATTTCCCAAAGTGAGGAGAGCTGAGGGAGAGGACACATGCAGTAATTTAGATCCCATAGCAAGTAAAAGAATGTCATGTGGCATCCAATGGGTGAAACCAAATCAAGACTTTAAATTAAAAAAAATGGCTAAGTGTTGAACAATATCGAAGGCAAAACTTGTGAAGTAAGCTTTCGATACTTAGCCAAATTTCTTCATTTTGTGTCTATAAAGCCATGTGTAAGCATTTCACGACCGCAAACCTATGAAAAGATCCAATCAGACTTAGTCAATTTTTAAAAAACTTGCCCAAGTGAATTCCACATCAATAAACTCATGGGTAAGTAAGTTAGCAGGATTACACCATGTGGCAAAATCTCAAAGACCTAGCCCCTTAGAGCATTTTGTACGAGTGCAAAAATCTGTCAAAACTTTAGGTTATTAGGATGTTGCCACACGACACAATTCTATTTCCTTTCTCTCCCGAGATCAACCATATAACCCTAATAATATGCTAGAGTAGTGGGTAAGTAAGATGATGCCATGTGGCTCAATATCGCTGCTCCTTTGTAAGAATAGTTAGGGGTAAGTGCACAAGGTTGGGGGACAAAAAGGGGCCTAACCGTGGACATGAGTTTCCTAAAATTTTAAAAATATAAACTTCTATAGATAATTTGAGATATCTACACTCCAAATTTGAAGATGGTGTAAGAACATGAAATGTAGAATTTTGTGTCTAGTTTCCAAAACACTATTGTTTTTTAATGGTTAAGTATAAATAGGTCAAACATCTAAAATTTGAAGAGGAACTCCTATTTTTTAAGAAAATAAAGTAAATAAATGGTCGTGCAGTGCACCATTTGTTGAGCAACATTTAATATTGTTTAAAACCCTTTGGTGAACATTTAGATAATATATTCTAGTTTGTGACCTATATTTTTCAATGAATACTTTTTTGTTATGAATTTTAAAAGTAAATTGATCCAAAAAAGTAACAAAAAATGGATAGCCAGTCGTGCAACGTGCCTAACTACCTAAAAAAAAATCATTTTTTTTTAATGTGTGTAGAATTAGGCCTAGTTTGTGACCATATAACTTTTTATGCACTTGGATCAATGAAATGAAAATTACATGAACATGTATAGGCATGTATATTTGCGACATGTAGTGTCCTAAAAAAGGTATAGTTAGAAATCAACATAGTTTAAAACCTTAAATTAATCCAAAAATTGTTAAAATGATATTTTTGGAAAGAAGAAAGCGTGCTCATCATGATGGTATTAAGTTTTTCAATTTTACAGTTGAATTTCATAGTGTATTTGGTGATTGAAGTTGAATTTTGTTATTTTTTTATCAAAACTCTCAGAGTTGGTTGTAGATTGACAGGTCCAAGCTTTTGGCTCAGGAATCCAAGCCATTCCTAAGCCAAAAGGCTTGGTGTTTGAAATCAAATTCAAATAACCTGATCAAATTAATAACATGATCACATTGATAGATAATGTGATTGCATTAATAGATAATGTGATCGCACTAATAGATAACATGATTGTGTTAATTGGAAAGCAATAACACAATTGTGTTCCTGAATTTTTGCACATAAAATCATGTGAACATGCACATGAAGCCAATCTTGACCTGAAGCTTATACTTACTACTCTAAATGTTAATTATAAGTTTACATTTATATTGTTACATTTATTTTCATTTACTTTTTATATTGTTACATTTATTTCCTTATACTTTAAATTTATTTTAGTAAATATAATAAATTAGGGTCACTTTGCATCTGATAGAATTAGTCTCATAATTGCATGCCTTACAATGTGAAAAATAGTTTTTAAAAATCTAATTTGGTCATTACTTAAGCATTTTTAGGGTCTAAGTATGGAGCCTAGGGATTTTAGGACATAAATTTTGCAATTTATGGATAATACTTTAGGCATTTTGCAAGGGATTTCAGGATATAAGTTTTAGGTCAAGATTGGCTTCATGTGCATGTTCACATGATTTTATGTGCAAAATAATGGGAACGTGATCATGTTATTACTTTTACAATAACATGATTGCATTATCTATTAATGCATTTGCATTATCTATTAACACAATCGTGTTATCTATTAATGTGATCACATTATGGGAAATGTCCACCGAATTATCCCCCAACTCTATGCACATCCCCTTATCATAGAATTAGAGTTTTGACCAAGCAATGAAGGAGAAAGAAGAAGACACGTGGTTGGAACCCATCACTAAATAATTTATTGGCATCTATGCTAGTACTATCTCAAGCAAATTTGATGGCTCATTTTGCCTATTCAAGTGGCAAATCCATGAGCAAACTGTGTAATTGAATTGATTCATAGGAATCAATCTTGGAGTTGCTTGATATTTAGAATCATGGTACAACTTAACATAAATGTGGGAAAAATGATTAGAGAGAAAGAGAATCTGACTGAATTCATCATGGGAATAAATGCATCCATAAGTAGACAAAAGAGAAGTTGTAGGCTAAGGAGATGTGGTAGGTAGTTATATAGGTGTGGCCATGGAAATCTCGTTAAGATATTCTCACTTCCTCAACTACCTTCTCTAGTCATGATTCAATCTGTAATGGCCCTGTTAGTGGGAGAGGCCAAATCAACCCTCGAGCTCCATATATTTTTCCTTTTAAGTAGGCAAATAGATCATTATAAGGATCCTCGAAGTGTGTATGATGAAGCCCTACCAAACTTGATACTTGTTTATTTACCTCTGAGATAAATTCAAGCTCAGTTTTATTTTATTCATCTTGCATCTAGTGTTTTGGATATTGTTGATGAATGCCAGTGATAGTTTTTTTTTCTTCCTTGCATTCATCCTCTTAATTCATGCCTTTATGTAAGTCAATCATCTCTCTGCAATTCATATGATGTGTGTCAAATGGTTTTGTTGAATCTAGAGTGTTGAAATGTCATTAGTGTCTTTTCTTAGACCTCTTGATCCTTCACCTTGGCTCTTGTAGTTACCATAACCTTAATATGAAGAACTCATGTAAGAAAGGTTGTTTTGAAGTTGTAGAAATCATATTTTTATTTTGTTATTTCATAGTGTAGTCATAGGTAAGTAGAGGAGACTATATTTTGGTGCATCACATCCATGTTTTCTTTTTGATTTTATCCCTTTTCTATCCCTTTTCCCTACAATTTTGGTAGGTTAGTCATTAGTCTTAGGTGAAAAATTAAATGAGTTAACCCTATCTAGAGATTCACTTCACCAATTAGACCATCCATAGTCTAAAAGTGATTCTATGCTATCACCTAATTAAGAAGGCCTAAACAACCTTATTAAGGTTCACATTAGAGTGATAATAGTTTTTGGCATTCCCAATGGGACCTATACTCATAACCATTGAGTTAGAAAGTTTTAGTTAAATTTCAACACGGTTGTATAAGATTGATGTTGGTCTTGACAATTTGTTGCTGTAATAGCCTCCTTCATGTAGCATCTAGCAACTCTGATAAGTTTCAGCTCTTGGTTGCAGGCTACTAAGAAAATCTCATGCCAAAGGTGACTACTAGGTCAAAGTCCAAAGGTATTCCTTTTGATTTTGTTGAGTTACCTCCTTTTTTATTCAAGAGAAAGAGATTCTTTCATTATGCTCCTTACACCCATATTTGTAAAAGGAAACTCCATTTCCACTCTCCTAAAGCTAGCAAGATGGCTAGAAACCTGCCCTTTGTTGCCTTCAATGGTAGATCTCCTCTAAACCTTGTAAGATATGATGATATTCCTATGGATTCTCTTAAGAGTGTCCGTTACTTTAGTGGATAAAACACCATTACCTCTATTGAACACATCAAAGATATTTCCAATTTTTTGCAGTATCCATAATATAACTCAAGAGAATGTGGCCATTAGATTGTTATCAATTTCATTTAAAGGCAAAGCTCTAGATTGGTATAATACCTTGGTTCCTAATTTTACTGATTAATAGGACCAATTAGGGGAGAAATTAAGCAAGAGGTTCAAGGACAAAAGTGATCACTTATCTTTGGTTGATCAACTTACTATTGTCAAGAGAAACCCATAAGAGTTTATGCAACATTTCAAATCTATATTTTAGAAAACATGGGATATGATCCTAACTCATGTGAGACCTACTGCAAACTATATCCTCCTATACTATCTTAGGGCCTTTAATAGTGACATAACTATCATGATAAAATCTATGGGAGGATAAACCTTACCTGATGCCCATGATGTTGCCATCAAGTATGAAAATAACCTTATTCAAGATGGAAATATTTCCCCAAGACCCCTATGCCATTGCTTCCTGATATACAACCCTCTACACCAACCTTTTCTCCTATTCCCACACTAATTGGTCATGAACAAGTTGTCCCTAGTCAATCCAATGAAATATAAGAGTTAAAGATCCTAGTCAAAGCCCAAGTAAATAAGTTGGTTACTCTTGAAATACAACAAGCTCAAAATTACTAGTTATACCAAACACCTTACCAGCCTTATCAGAATAATAGGTTACCTTTTCAAGCAACTCTCAAGGACAAGGACATATTACAAATCGTAGACCATATAATAGTTTTAATCCAAATGTTACCTCCACCTCTAGAGCTCAGGTACATGTTAAAAATAACCTTGTCCAGGAACATGATGGGTCTTCCCAATGGGCTCAGTGTCATGACCAACCTACCAATCAAAATGAGGTGTTCAATCAGGCCTTTATGGCACAAAATGGAGTAATTCCATCTATGACATATACTAAGGTTTCTAATCAAGTAATATCTAATGGAGAGAAAGTTCAATCAGATGTTATGTTGGTAAACTAAGAAGAGGAAGATTGGTGTGTAGTCAATCAGTTGGGAAGTATGAGTAAGGTTAATACTTCTATAATAACTAACACTAGATCTAAGAGAATAACAGTTGAAGAGGCTCAAGAGGTAGACAAGAATCTAATCATGACTCCTATGTTTAAAGGGAAAAAGTAACCTAATGTAATTTCCAAATCCCAAGAGACTCAAAAGATTTCGAATGTTAGGAGTGCCTTCATACCTCAAACCATGCAAACCCAAAATAATGTTGTAACTCCTAAAAGATAACCAAATATCAGTGGGTCTCCTATCAACATTATAGATCAGATGAATAAGGCTCATGTGAAAATTCCAATGTGGGATACATTATTCATCCATGGGAAAAGGGCCATGTTTCAAGAAGAGTTGTCTAAACTCAGCCTTTCAAAAAAATTAGTAAGGACATAAGCTGCAATCTTCACAAATACAACTAAACTTAATGAGATATAACCAACCAAAGTTGACAAGCCTCCTTTTTTCTATCTTATTGGGGATTATTTGGTACAAACCTCCTCCTTATGATTATTGGAGATTTTTTTGTACATAATTACATGATAAATAGTGGGGCTAGTATCTTTGTGATGCTAAAGTAGATATATGATAAGTTAGGCCTAAAATATGGACTTAATACTAAGGGTGTTTTGAAATTGGACAACTCAACTACCAAGAATGTGGGTGTGATCAAAGGTTTGAGTCTTACTCTCCATGCTTTTTCCAACTTTTTAATTACTCAAGATGTTGTAGTGGATTTACCACCCTACTTAGCCTTATACTTGTCGAGAGACTTTGCTGCTAAAATTGAAGGGTATTTGTCATCTAATTGGTCATATATGGTTTTTAGAACTAGATATGGTACTGAATTTACAATCAAGTCTGAACCTATTTCTAATTTTCATCTTGAACCCTTCATGCCAAATATATCAAATGTGAATTGCACTATCATTGATGAAGAGGATCCTCCTACTAATAAAGAACTAATTGCACCTCCTGAAGGTATACCAGACCTCTTTCTTGATGAGTGGGGGACTGAAGACCATGAACATGTTATAAGATAATTGAAGAAGTTGGTCTAGGCATGTATTATTTATATGAATAAGATTTAGTTATACTAGCCATTTCAAAACTAAGTGAATAATACGAAAGACTATGGAAGTTGTTCTTTGATGGTTCAATAAGTAAGAATGGAGTTGGGGTAGGTGCGATGTTAGTATCCCCTTCCCAAAAAATGTATTATTCTACCATCATCTTTCAATTCAGTTTCATTTGCAATGTATCTGAGTATGAATCTCTTATCCATGGTCTCTAATGGGCTTGGAAAAGAGGAATTAAACACCTCCAAGTCTTTGGAGACACTGAGCTAGTTTTAAACTAGGTAAGAGGGGAAAATGTGACAAAAAATTAGTTATTGAAGCCCTACAAATATAGATTTTTGGACTTTAAAGAGGACCTTGAAGCCTTCAACATTCCATCAGTTCCAAGATAGATAAATCAACATGTTGATAGGCTAAATTTCATGGGAGCTCGGTTTTATATTCCTAATGATATGAAGTACTCAAAAAACCAACCACATGTCAAGGTAGTGGTCCTTCAACAAGAATTTGATTTCTCTTTGAAAAACCACAATAAGCTGCAACATTAATATGGAGATCAAATTGTGCAATTGAGATCCAACAAGCTGCCCAAAGGGTTAATAACTCTTGAGAACATATTCAATGAAAATGATCAAATGAGGAGGGAGAAATAAATTGTGTCTACTAAATAATAACATCATAAAAGAGATTCCATCTTCAAGGATAAGCTACTTAAGCTTGGAAAGGTATGCACCAAATCTGAGATAATTGCATTTGTTGAATTATGTAGAGAATTTTCTGATATCTTCACTTAGGATTATAATGATGTTAAAGGATTTGATCCTAGACTATCCCAATATACCATAGAGATTGATCCAAATTAAAATATAGTAAGGCAAATACAAAGACCTATAAACCCAAATATTGAACTCTTGATGAGGAAATAATTAACTAAGTTGATAGAGTCAAGCATCATTTTCCCCATCAAACATTCTTTATAGGTTGCCAATCTAGTTCCTGTGAGAAAAATGAATGGAGAGATAAAATTATGTGTAAATTTTAGGGATTTTAATAGGGTATCATTGATACATCATCACCCCTTACCTTCCATAGAGGAAATTCTTCAAATGGTTGTAGGTTTTGAACTTTTTTCTCTACTTGATGGCTACTCTAGTTATAATAAAGTCTTGGTGAAGGAAGAAGATCAATATAAAATAGTCTTCACTACAAAATGGGGCATTTATGATTAGAAAATAATGTTGTTTGGGATATCTAATAGAAGGGTTACATTCCAAAAAGTAATGGATATGGATTTTTAGGGCGTGATAAATGAAATGGCATTGATCTATCATGATGACATAAATATTTTATCAAAAAATGCTAGTGATCACTTAGTTCATCTTAGGATGATCTTTGAAAGGTGTACGCAATATGGGACCTCCCTAAATCCCCAAAAATATTTTTTTGTAGTCCATGAAGGTAAGATCTTAGGTCACATTATCTCTAAAGAAGGGCTTGCCATAGATCCTCGAAAGGGTGAGTACTATATTGGCCTTGTCTTTTCCCAAGCACAATAAGGGTTTGTAAAGTTTTCTTAGGTCAATTAAATTTTTTATAAGATTCATACCTAGTTTTGATAACCTTGTAAAGCCAATAATACTTATGTTGAATAAAAACTAGGCCTTCATTTGGACTAGGGAAAAGTCATTTTGAGGCTATTAAGCAAGCCATATCCCAAAGTCCTGCCTTGATCAATCCTGAGGCTATTAGAATAGAATGGTGAAGGTATTGAATAACCTATAACTTTTTTTATCCAAGGGCTAGGAGGTTATGAAGAGAGATACACCTTTGTGATCAAGTATTGGCAATCATAATAAGCCTCAAAAAGTTTAGGCATATGGTTTCTAACAATAAAATCCATGCCATGGTATCACATCCAAGCATAAGAGAATTCATTTTAAATAAGGATTTAAATGAGAAAAGGGCTGGTTGTATAACCAAGGTCATGGAGTATGATGTAAAAATCAAGGCCACCAGGCTGGTAAGAGGAAGGGGACTATGCGAGCATTTGACATCTGATATTCAATTAGAAAAAAATTAGCATTGCAAGATGATTCTCATGCATCTGTACCTTCATCCCTTCCTATTTGGACATAAGATATGGTAATATTTATTCAAATAGGTGAGTGTCTTGGAGGTTTGGATAGAGCCAAAAAGAGGTACTTTGGATTGCAATCCATTCCCTATGTTCGTATGGATGGAGTCCTCTTTATAAGGGACATTAATGGGATGTTAGTGAGATGTATTAAAACTAATTAGATTTAAATCTTAGATCAATTTCATGATAAACCTGTAGGAGGTTACTTTGCATCCAAGACTATAGCAGTAAAGGTAATGAGAGCTGGGTATTATTGGCTTAGATTGTTCAAAGATTCTCATACATGGGTAAGGAAATGTAAAAAATGTGCCTTTTTAATAAATAAATAAAATCTTGTATCCTTCCTCTCAACCCTATACAAGTGGATCAACCCTTATGTTGATAGTGAAAAATGTCACGCTAACGAATCAACCTGTTCGCCTATCATGAAGGTTAAGATGGAATCACACCAATTTAATCGTAAGAGACCTATGACTAAAAATTAGTTCTAAAGTGTACAAAAAGGGTCTTTTAAAGTTCTTGATATTTATTATATTCAATAATAAATCTAAATTGAGTGTACAAACATTCACTAAATTGATCAAACACAACATGAAAATCAACTATGTCAAGAAGATTACTCATAAACAATGCTTTGATCCAAGAAGTTAATCATTCCTTTAATATCATATAGTTCAATATAAAATATGTTATAAATTATGATCTGACATATCCAACAAACTAAAGTCTAGAATTAGACTATCTCTTGAAGGATAGAAAATTAGATTGCTAAAAGGTGTATCTTATGTTCATGCTCACAACACCAAGATGAAAGTAATCAATGACAAACAAGAAGGTAGACAAAAATCTAAACAACTAACAACATATAATTAAACTTAAAGAGACAAAGAAAACATGAACAACTAAGTCTAAACTAATAAGCAAATTAAACAAGAAAAGAATAAAAAGATTAAATTAATCTAAGACTTAACTAAAAACTAAAAAAATATAATAGACTTAAATATTTATCTAAACTATCTAACTTGAGAAAAGAGAACTAGATAATCTAAGAATCTAATTAAATAACTAAACTAAAAATAGAAAACGAAACTAAAAAATAGAAGTAGAAACTAAATTAAGAAAATTAAAAAAATAAAATTATATTAAAATTAATCTTGATATAAGTACAATCAAGCATGAGAGTCTCAAAAGAGAGTCATCTTAGAAGAAAAGATAAATTTTATTGAGAAAACTAACATTCTTCTTTTACAATAATTCGAGTGATAACTTTACAATCAAAATAGATCAATGAGATGTCACAAAATAGCGAAGTGTTCATCATTATTTAGGTTGAATACTTGGAATCTATACATAGGACTGCAAATAGCAATCATCAAAAGATGTTAAGTTTAGCAAACTTTAGATAATCAATATTAAATGATAATAAATGTTGGATATACTTGTGTTGCCTAAGCAATTATTTAATCCTCAGAGAAAGTATCATTGCTTCTATTTGCAATAATTATACTATCTCAAAGAAGTTGCATAGAAAGAAGAAAGATGAATGATTGACTCCACAAAATATATAAGTCTTTAAACCTGTGTTATTCTTCTCTTTCAAATGAATCTTTGATCTCTTTTAAAACCTCTAAAGTTAGTTGAAAAATAAGTTATAACTAACTTTAATTAGTTATTTGTTAACTTTATTAATTAGCTTTTAAAAATCAAATAATTTGGTGGTTACAAATTAACAATTATTTAAAACTTTAAAAAGTCTTAATAGATCAAATATTTGAATTTATACCATGTATTTCTAATAGGTGAGAACTCTTTTAGTCAATTAAAAATATTTTAGAATATCAATTAATTAATAAATAATCAACATATCATATTAAATGAAATTCAACTTTACATTAGTTTCATTTTACTTTTTAGTTTAATAAATTTCATATATATTGTGTATATAGTCAACCCACTATCAAACAATATATCAAACCTCCAAAAACTTGTTTCACTGCTCTTTATTCCATGTGCAGCATCATGCTTCCAAAAATAATTTTTTTTTTGAAATACCTTGATAGTAAAAATATTTCAACTATATCATGTGAAAGATGAACCCACACTCTCCATGAAACAACTTTCACTTTGCTGAAAATAACTATTTTACTATGTTTTCTAGTCAGCTTAAATTTGATGTTCAAATGACCGTCAAACTACATAATTTTTAGTTTTTAGTGACGGTCATTTGGCCATCATATTTAACATTGTAAAAACTTATATAGGTGACTATTTTGCAAATTTGTACAACAAAAGGAAATTTAACTAATTTTCAAAATCAAATGAAAACCCATTGTTCATCTCCCATTTACTATCATGATTCCACTTCCTGAACAAACTAGAAATCATAATGGTTGAATAAAATTAAATTCTTCATAATTTTATTCAACACATTTTGTGATTTATTTATTTCTAATATTTGAATGAAAAACCCAGAATGACTTTGAAAAATGCCAAACTTTCATATATTTCATCCTTAATAAACCTTATATGCATAGAAATATGGTTTCAAAAACTAACACATCACATACTTCAACAATAATAGACCCATCGAATCCAAAAATTTAAGCACAAATATGAGAAAACTTTCCTTCATTCCAAACTTGATAGGATTTATTTCCATAATACACATATAACTTTTCTTTTGAAACTAAAACTAATATACATCAAAATCCTATTATGCTCAGACTTTAAAATCCAAGAAATAAACAAAATGTGACAGAACTTTTCATACTTTGATTTTTTTTGAAATATATCAACAAAATAAATGCATAGTACTCATCTATATGAGCTTAAGGTTGAAACAAGGCCTCTAAAATTGTAAATAATATGTTCAAACCATAATAGTTTACATGACTCGTAGAAAGTTGAAACTGAAAAAAAAATTGTAAAAGAAAGCTCCAAACTATTCAAGAAGATCATGCCCAATATTCACTGTTAAAGCAACAAATTATTATCTTGTATTTTTCCAAAACTAAAGTCATTTATCCAAAAATCTCATGCATAAAAGAAATAACTAGATAACTGTAGATTTTTTTAACTTCCAAAACACCATGCACATATTTTTTAATGAAATTCTATCACATGCAGATTGATATCATATTCTTCCATATAACTAAAATTTAATCGATACATCCAAAAATATTTCTCAAAAATATTCAATCTGATCAAGACATACTTGTAAGCGATTTTTTTACAAGCTTCTCGTTTACAAATTGTTTGCAACTCCCAAAAACCAAAATGATAGAGTGCCTCTTCTGCAAACAAGCTTTCTAAAATGACCAAAACAATGACAAACAAGTTATTTATAATTTCCATCCCTGTCATAATTGCCTTGTTTGATGTGTTCACCTCTCATTGGTTTGTCCAAATCGATGATGAATTTAGCAATTTCACTAATTTAATTATCATCATGATCAAATTTATAAATGACTAAATTGCCTACCAAATTCTTTATAAGCATCCACCATTTGAGGCATGTATGCCTCGCATTAACTTTTGAACCACTAAAGATCTCGGCACAATCTCGAAACATCCCTGAATATGCCTTTCATTAAATTACCTTGCCAATTAGTGTCATAATGTCTGCCAAAAACATGTCATTGAAATAAACTTGAACCACTTGCATAAAGCCTTTGTATTTAAACAACCTTTATACCTTTAAAAAAAAAAATTCTCTGATACATAGAGTTAAGTTGTTAATCTTTGAAACAATAGTCTTGAGTGGCCATTAAGGCCTTCAAACTGGACTATATTAGAACTTAGGTTATTAAAATAGAACCTTGGCATTATGGAGTGTTAAAAATTAAGATTTTCTTACTATGTTTAATGTCCCTAAGAAATAATTAGTATAATAAACCATTTATACCATATCTTAAGTATCATGAGCTAGTTCATAGAATTTTGGCATGAATAATTTTTTTCAACTGATCACTGTATATATATTTAGAATTTATGGTCCAAATTTTTGAACCAACTTAAAAATCATGCCAATGTCATTATATTTTTAACTAAATTTCACATGAATTCATTTCATTACTCAAACTGGTGAATTCATATAAGTTCATAATCAATTTTTAAAATAGATTTCATGATAACTCAAATGATGTATTTGATTTGATAAACCATAACTTTTTCAAGATAAAATAATAATTTTGCAAAATGCTATAATTTGACTGTCAATCTATCTATAACTAAAAATAAATAATTAATTTGATCATATAAATATACCAATTTTATTCATTAGTCTACAAATACTTTTCGAAACCACTATAATGCAAACATGATTTCATAAACACGATAATTACCAAATTATTAAATTAAAATCATGAATATTCATAAATAACACTAATTGATTTAGGGTCTCTGATTATAGTTTTAGGTGTCACGACTACATTATCACTATGACAAAAAAGTACAGATTTCACAAAAATGTAGGGGCATAAAAATTAGGCATAACATTGGTGATCTTGCTCGCTAATTTCAAGTATAAAATTGGGTAGCAATCAAATTACCTATTATAAGGATATTAATTTGAGAGTTTGATCTAAGTAAATCATTTCTCAAGCAATTATGCATGAACCCTTTTAATAATAAATTATGATAAGAGATGATGTGTTCAATTAGTGCACTATAAAAAAAGAGAATGATATAATAGAGAAGTTCGAGTTGGATGCATACACAAATGAAAATACCTCTAATACAATTTTTGAAAGCAAAGTATAACTGTGACAACTAGTTTAACTCAGCATATATTATTCATGTATAAGAGATATATGAGTTTATAAAGAATAATATCCGAAAATAATTGATACTTATAGAATAATTGTAGTATCCTCATATTCTTCCTTCATAACGTGAAAATTTCATCCACTTGAAACGCTTGTTGATCTCTTTAAAATTAAAAATAAAGCAACAACAAAATGTGAACAAACAACTAGAAAAGAAAAGAGCATAAACCAAAGGGGACAAAAAAATAAAACATCAAACCAAAATTGATAAAATATTTACAAATTAAAACAAATAAATTAACATCTAACCAACATCAAAATTCTTCCAATGTGGGATAAAATGAGGGATACACCATAACTAGAAACTAATAAAAACAAAGAAATAAAACTTAATTAATAAAAGAGGTATAAGAATAAATGATAAAAGACCTCCAATATAATTAAAATACAAGATATTATTTTCAACATGCAAGTATTCATGATAAGTTAAGCTATATGATTTAAAAACAAAACAACATGATAAACGCATCAAATAACTTTGAATCAACACAATTAAATCATAATTATGCATGCTTTTGGTCATTTCTTGGTTTTATATTGTATATGAAAGATTATCTATCTGATTTGGAGTAAGTTGAATATTTTTAAGGTTTAGATAGAGAAAATCTTGATCAATAAATTGACTTGACTATTCATGTATCTCTAAATAATTTTAAATTTTTATGATTTAACATATTCAATAGAATCTATTGTTTCAAACTCAAAAGTGTCATAACATTTGAAACATTCATAGTCCATGTTATTAATCAAGTCCTCTGATTTAAATTATGTAAAAGAGACCTTATAAGAAATATCATATTTGTTAATTTCATGTTATGATCTGAATAATATAAACAATCAAAATTTTCATACTCAACCAATTGACTGCTCATCTTAATGTCTATAACATCATGAACATATTCTTCTATTGTTATAGCACTAAATCCAACATCAAAGAAATCAAAAAATTTCTTATTAGAATGATCTCTTGAATCAAAAGTGATAGGATAGTTATCAAAAAGATTAGAATTAGACTTCATATTGTTATAGACAGTAATAAAATCATAAACAGATGAATAATTTTTGTTTGAAAAGTAATCAGATTCGAAATCCAAAAAAAGAAATCATATCAAAGTCAAGAGTTTTTAGTTCAAGATTTTTCAAAGCATCATCATCTTCTTAATTGGATATGTCTGAAAGAAAATTAGGAGTAGCTTTATTTGACAAAGTCTTCAGTAAAAAATAAATCAGAATTAAGAAAAAATATGTTATCAGATGATTGATCAAATTGATTAAATGAATTAAATTGTTCTAATTTTGAATCTGATAAAAAATCAAAACCATAACATTTTGATAAAATATCTGAACTGCAATCTAATTTTTGAGAGGTATTTTTAGTATATCATATCATGATTTGATCATAGATAAAATTTAGAAAATTATTTAAAAAATTTATGTTCAAAATGAAGCATTAGAGTAGAGAATCTTTTGCATTTGAACATATCATGATTGAGTGATCAAAGCTTACATAAATCTTGATTTTATCTTCGAATGTGGGCAAACTTCAAGGTTGAGATATAATAAACAATACAAATTTTTTGAATAACCTGAATATAATTCTTAGGCAAGTTATTCTTCCAACACAGAAAGAAAAGATCACCACTTGGTCGAAAAGGAATAGAAATTTCATTTAATTTTGAAAGAGAATGCAACAAATATTCTCCTATGGACTCTTTTCTTTCAAATAAATCATGAACTAAGCTATTAGACATTAATCCACTTGATTTTCAATTAAAATTTTGATGTAAAGCCATTATTGAGTGATCTTATTCAAAGTTTTCATAACTAAGTAAGAAACAATCACTAAACTCGAATCAAAATTTGGACAATTAGTTATGATAAGCATAAACTAAAAAATGGTGACCAATTATGGTAGTGTGAATTATTGAACACAAAAATGAATAAACAAAGATACTTGATTTAAACTTCTCAACAGAGTCATCAAATTTGTTGACGATAAAAAATGTCACGTCAACAAATTAACCCATTCGCTTATTATAAAGGTCAAGATGGAATCATACCAATTTAATTGTAAGAGACCTATGATTGAAAATCAATTCTAAGACGTGCAAAAAAAGACTTTTGAAGTTCTAAAAATTTAATATGTACAATAATAAATCTAAATCAAGTATATAAACATTCACTAAATTGATCAAACAAATATGAAAATCAACTATGTCAAGAAGATTACTCATAAACAATACTTTGATCCAGGAAGTTAATCATTCCTTTAATAAAATATAGTTCAATATCAAATTATTTATAAATTATCATCTAACCTATCCAACATAATAATATCTATGAATTAGACTATCTTTTGAAAGATAAAAAATTAGATTGCTGAAAGGTTATCTTATGTTCATGCTCACAACACCAAGATGAAAGTAATCAATGACAACCAAGAAGGCAGACAAAACTCTAAACCAATAAAAACTACTAACTAAACCTAAAGAGACAAAGAAAACATAAACAACTAAGTCTAAACTAATAAGCAAATTAAACAAGAAAAGAATAAAAATATTAAACTAATCTAAGACTTAAGTATAAACTAAAAATATATATAAAGACTTAAATCTATATCTGAACTATCTAACTTAAGAAAAAAGAAGTAGATAATCTAAGAAAATAATTAAAGAACTAAAACAAAAATAGAAAATTAAACTAAAAAATAAAAGTATAAACTAAATTAAGAAAATCAAAAAGATAAAATTATATTAAAATTAGTGTTGATATAGAGTACAATCAAGTGTGCGAGTCTCAAAAGAGAGTCATCTTATCAAAAAAAAAAATTCATT
Source organism: Torreya grandis (assembly GCA_037957365.1). Classification (NCBI taxonomy): domain Eukaryota; kingdom Viridiplantae; phylum Streptophyta; class Pinopsida; order Cupressales; family Taxaceae; genus Torreya; species Torreya grandis. The sequence goes on along the minus strand of JARHVA010003332.1, from coordinate 1,828,320 downwards.
GAGAAAACCAACATTCTTCCTTTACAATAACTTGAATGACAAGTTTACAATTAAAATAGATTAATGAGATGTCATAAAATAGTGATGTGTTCATTGTTATTTAATTTTCATGACCCACCTACCCACCTATCAACCTATCCCTAAAATATTTTACACCCCTACATTATCTAGAATCTCCTAAACACCTATTTAATCCATCCATAATCATGTTTAACCTTCCTAAAAATATTCTCGAGGCGGAAACCTCTAGAACTTTCTCTCCTCTAGAATCCTCTAATCAATTTTAAGTTTATTGGATAATCTTCATCCCTTGATCTCCTTCCCCCAACTTCAAATCTCCACCATAGATCTTTCCCTCCTTTTAATATTTAAACCACTCCTCTTGTCCATTAGATCCAACTTGAATTCTTATGCCATCTCCATGCCAAATGAATCCATAATCAAACACCCACAATCAAACATCACTATGTCAAAAATCTGAGTTAAGGTAATTAATCTCATCATCTTGTCTTTTTATTCCATTTGATCTTGGTTTAGAGCATTTAGGTTTAGGATTATAATGATAGTTTTGAGTGGTTTAATTCATCTATTTTCATTATGTTCTAATTGCTCTAAACTTTAATTGGGTAGTTTGATATTTGAGTTGATTAAATTACACAATTTAATCTATTAAGCTCAGATTTCATCTATAAAATGGTGACCATGGTGGGAGTGGTGATCCTCTCCTGATTGCTAAGAGTGTTTGATTGTGTTTTGAAGGATCTTAAAAATCATATTTTGTATCAAAATTGTTCATTTTGTTTTCTTTGGATGTGTTCTTTGTTGGGTGAATATTTTTTCAGTCAGCTGTCTGATTGAACAAAATAGCTCTTATCATCCACAGCAAAGGAGATTGGTCAGCCCAGTGTGCAGGTGTACTACATCAGAGGTGAACGAATCTCTCCTCTCATCAAGGGGAGGTTCCCTATAAATATGTAAGAGCTATATACTATAAATATATGTAGAAAATAACACTCAGGGGTAGGATACACAATCCATCTCTCTTCTTTCAGAGATGATGTTCACAAACAAAGGAGAAAATATTGGTGAAAACACTGAAGGCACTTCTCTTCTTTCATAAGTGTTCTTGTAGGGGATATCAGGAGTTATTTCAGGTATGATAAGTGACTATTAACAGGGTGCAATAACTAGAAGAATGAGGTGTAGCACAAAGTCTCCACTTTAGCTACCCAAGGAGTGAGATACAAAGGATAATGGGGGCACAAAGTCATCCTAAAATCCTCAACACAGAAATAGAAAATAAACACACACTGAAGACAACTATAACATCACAAAGTCTAAAATTAACTAACTTTAAGACATCTTCCTTATCACTTCCACTAATTCTGCTTGTTAGATTAAATAAATAAGAATGCATCTAGAAGACAGACATAAGAACAATCTCCTAAAATGACACAAGCTATAATAGCACAAAGTCTGCAAGTAACTTGTTTTCTCATTCAGATAAAATAATATGAACAATAATCTGAGCTCAAAGTCTCAGTATTCACCTTTCAATTTGGGTAGAGTTTTGCTTTTGTGATCAAAAAGATCTCCCTTGTATCAAATGAGAGATTATAATATATAGCACTCTAAGAAAGACTTGGGTGCTTGTTTTCATGAAAAAGGCCCATGCCGAATTGAATGCCTTCAATGTGCCTTCAGTTCTGTCTGGAGGGACCATTATAGGAATAGTGCATTGCCATAACTATGGCGTGTCCATTCCTCTAATATGTCCCTTCCTTAGTATGGACTGTCTAGTCTTTTTCCTGATGTCTGCGCAGCTGTCGAATTTACCATTACTTCATGGAAGAAAAATAGGCTGTGTCCTTGATTTGGTGTGCTCAGAAGTCTACTTGATCCACTATTTCACCTACTAGAAATAACTCTTTTGAAGATATTTCTGGTCCTTTGGTCTCGTTCCTCTCTCCCCTGTAGCAATTTGGGTCTTCAGGCTCTCTTTTCAGCCAATCGCTTGGTTCTTCCTTCGGCTCCTTCTTTGGCTATGGCAAGTTTCACTGTTATGAAACTTATTAGAAACTTACGAAGAATGGGATCTATGACACATCTTTCCTGAGAAACTTCAAAAGGGGAACACGGATGTAGACACTTGTCACATTCTGTTGAGTTATAACGGGACATGTGGCGTGTTCCGCTTAACTTATAAAAGCTTTAGAAACCTTTTGAGAGTGTTGTAGAAGATGACATGTGGTGGCTTTCGCTTTGCTTTAGAAATAATATAGAAAAATTTGGGACTGATTCAGATTCATATGAATGATGCCACTGGTCACACTCCACTTGACCTTAGCAACTCACTCAGGGCCCACCACAATCCTTATGACACAAAAGGGAGAGACCACAGCTGTTGACACTTGTCGGCTTCTGTTGAGATATAACTGAACACGTGGCACATTCCATAGCTTTGAAACTTATTACAAAATATGTCCTGACAGATGACACTTGGCAACTTCTGCTTCGACTCTAAAAGGGGCACGTGGTGGCTTCCACTGCACTTCGTCTTTTTCCATCAGGCATTTTTCTATGGGCTTTTCCTTCAGACAAAAACTCTGAAGGAATTCCTTCGAGAAATTTGTCTGAAGGAAAGCTTCTATTCCTTAGCCATTTATTCCTTTCAATTTCTTCGAACTTTCTTCCTAAGTGAATTCCTTCAGACAAAATGTTTGAAGGAATTTTACCTTAACCATTTTTTTGAGGAAACTCTTCCCGAAGTCTAACGACTCTTTCACTTAATAATTTCTTTCAGACAAAAAGTATGAAGGAAATGTTCCCTATTGGCCTTTGAACAAATTTGAAGGAATTCTATCTTTTCTATCTTCTCTTTGACCCTTGAACCAATGTTGGTGCCGTTCGCAAGGGCACTTGCCTCTAGTTCACTGCCCTCCACAAGGGAATTTGTTCCTTCAGCCCTGGGGCAGCCCCTTGAACCTACCAGTCCAACCCACCGATTGAACCAACCTTGGTTCAATAGTTCAATGGTTTAATCAGTTCAATCTCTTTATTTGGCTAAGTCCTTTTGATCTTTTGAACCAAACGCATTGAACCATTTGGTCGTTGAACCCGTTGAACTGTCGAACCAAAATGGTTCAAGGTTCAATGGTTCAATAGTTCAAGCCTTTATTTTTTGTTAAGTGTTTGAAGCTGTGGAACCTTGAAATGGTTGAACTTTGAACCTTGACAAAGTGCTTAACTCTTGATGATGGCGTTGAACCTTTGAACCCATTGAACCCATTGAACCAAAATGGTTCAAGGTTCAACAGTTCAATGGTTCAATCTTTGCTTAGAAGCTTGCCGATGAACATTTTTTTGGTTGAACCAAGACGTTGAACCAATCTTGAAAATGACTAATTGTTAGAAACTTGTTCTTTTGATTGAACTCGCTTGTAGAAGACTTTGAACCTGCTGAACCTACTAATTTCAAGCATGATGAGTCCGTAGAAACATATATGCAGAGTTTGTAGTTTTAAGTCTATAGAGTCCATAGATTTCTAGAAAAGCTTTGAAAAATGAAGGACTTGAATGCTCAGAGCAATTTTTGAAAAGGAAAGAGATGATTTTAGTCTGTTGAACCAAAATAGTTCAAAGGTTGTCCCAAAAATGTCACTCATTTTTGGGGACAACAGTTGGCTCCAGTTGGGGAACTTCCTTTAGTTGAAAACTTGGAACATCTGAGGGGAGTAGAAACCATAATATCCAGTGCCTTTAAAGTATGCCATTGGGCTATGGAGTCATGCTACCCAAAAATAAAGGCTCCAAAAAATGAAAATGAAAAGCACAAAATAGAACTATAGACTATACAAAGGTACATATGTACAGGTGAACTTATCTGATACTTCAAGAATTAAAGTGATTCAGATGCTGCCTATTGTGAGATAATGAAGATGGTGTTCCATCCTGATAAACCTGTAGGAAACCATTTTTTCCCCAAAATCGGTGATAGGCAAATGGAACTCTCCACCAGGAATCACACTTTTTGTGCACTCCTTTTGGTTCTTTCTTCTTGCTCCATGGCAAGACGTGGTCTTCTATCTGAAAACCATAGATCTTTGCTCTCTTGGAGAAGAGTTCCTTTTGCTAACTTTGGAGCGTAGTAGTATGGTCTACTACCATAACTCATTGTTCTGCTAGTTCAGTCTAACACATATTTTGATTGTGCCCCTCAGACCCTTGACAAACCATCAGCTCAACATCTCCTTTGGTGTGAAGGAGTTTGACATCTTCATCCTGAGTAGCCTTCAATCTGAGTAACAAAGATTCATACTTGATAGTGTTGTTGGTGTTGTTGAACTGCAACTTGTGTGAAGGAGGAAGAATATCCCCTTGAGGAGATATCAACACCATCCCAGCTCCAGCACCGGTAGAGGGATGCCATTGAATTCCTAGATCCAAACATCATCAAAAATTGATCTTCTATCAGATTTTTCTTCATTAGAGATAGAATATCCTTTTTCATCTGTATTATATGCTACTAATTTTTTTGATGTCTTGTTTGAATCAATTCTTGGATTGCCAGCTATAGGACTTTCATCTGTAAAAACATGAACATCCTCTATGGACAAAAAATAATTACCCTTGCTTGAAGACTCAAATAGAATCTAAGCTTCAGGTGTTGATGCATGAGTGACTGGGATGGGCATGTTCCTTGGGGGTTCATGAGTTACCTTTCTAATCTCTTGTCCTACAGGGATGGCTGTATTCTTCACACACTCCACTAACCTGTCCAACTGCTTAGGGTTGGCTTGTAGGAATTCAAATTCAATCATTTGAATTTTAATTTTCTTGACATGGTCGACTATGTCAAATGACTGAAATAGACTAGGAAGAGAGGATGAGAGTTCATCCTTTTGGTTTTTGGGAGGGGCAAGACTGGGTTGCAAATTTGAAGTAGAAGGCATAGGGGTATTTGAGGCACTTACCTTTCTGGCAATCACCGGGTCCCTTGGCTGGAGAGGCAGTGGTTCCATGCTTAGAAATTAAAATTGGTAGTTAGGGTCACTCCTCTGTCTTTTCTTTGTCAGCCTGCTGGGCTAACTCGTTCTTGGACTGGGTGAACACTGCGTATGATCTCTCATCTACTTTACCTTCACTTCTGGGTTCATCCTGATAATTCAGGAAACCAATGTTGAAGTCACCAGCTAATTCTTCTTCTTCCTCAGTGAAGAGATTAGCGTCATTTTCTTGATCAAACTCAGGTTGGAAAGAGAAATCATGTTCAATTTCTAGATATCCAACTACTGAGTTGGTTGGGGGTGCTTCAAGGGCAAGGTTCCTCTGTGGGGGAGGAAGATGATTTGGCTACCCTTGATTCCTAGCAGCATTGCCTTGGTATGCCTGATTCTGAAATGTCCTCCTTGGCATATCCTGATTAGGGGGAGCAGACATACCTTGGGCCATTTGTCTTTTCAAGGCTAGCATTTCATTTGTCAGCTTTTGCACCATTTGATCAGTGGTGCCTGTAGATGGATACTCAGAAGATGAAGAGGGTTTTCCTCTATTAGGATCTCTCCTTATCTTTCTTGCCAAGATAAGGTCATCTTCCACTTCAGTAGCCAAGTCTTGAGTAGCTTCAAGGTCTATGTGGCCAACACATCTTAGCAAAAAACTCACTTCAGGCAGCTGTGAGTTGATGAAGAAGCACTTGAGGTTTTCAGGTGTTGGTTATGCAATAGCAGGAATCTTGTTCCTCATCTTGTCAAACTTTGCTATGAAATTCCTCATAGGTTCATAAGGTTTCTTTTTCATTTGTGTGAGATGGGCCAGCAAAGCATGTGCATCTTCTATAGGCTTGAAATTGGCTTCAAATTTAGCTTTAAGAGTATCCCAGTCAGTCATTGACCTAGCTTGCAGATGGTAGAACCAATCTGTAGCAGCACCTTGTAGTGTTTCCATGAAAAGCCTGACTACCACGTCCTCAAATTCCATGCCTATCACACCACAGGCTATGCTGAAAGCTACAATATGTTCATCACAGTGAACTCTCCCATCACCAAAGAATTTGGGGAAGTTATTTCTTGCGTTGTGTGGAAGTTCATGCAGGGGTGGAGTAAGATTTAGTGGGCCAAATGAGTTACCCTAGGGGCCTTGAACTGCCATGATGGGATTATGAAAAAGAGGGATAACAAATCTGGACAGCATGTGGATAGGCAAAGCTTTGCTAATAATAGAAAAAGCAAATCTACCTTGGGCTCTCTGGCTTCTTATATAGCGTGGAGTTGCCTAATTGTAAAAAAAAAATGGAAAAGAATTGGCCCTACTTAAGCTTGAATCTTGAGGCTTCAAACTACGCATTCTATCCTAGTGGCTCTGGTTTTGTAGACTAGGTAATATAATGGAGATGGAGGAAGATGGTAAGGCTATAATGATAATGGGTAAGACACAGAACAGAGTCGCCAGAGTTTATTATGGATAAGGGTAGGGACTACTTCAATCTAAAACTTGAGGCTCCAGACTACACGTTCATCCCCAGTGGAGTCGCCAAAAAGACTGTTGGGTGAATATTTTGTCAGTCAGCTGTCTGATTGAGCAAAATAGGTCTTATCAACCACAACAAAGGAGATTGGTCAACCCAGTGTGCAAGTTTACTACATCAGAGGTGGATGAATCTCTCCTCTCATCAAGGGGAGGATCCCTATAAATATGCAAGAGCTATATACTATAAATATATGTAGAAAATAACACTCAAGGGTAGGATACACCATCCATCTCTCTTCCTCAGAGATGATGTTCACAAACAAAGGAGAAAATCTTGGTGAAAACACTGAAGGCACTTCTCTTCTTTCAGAAGTGTTCTTGTAGGGGACATGAGGATTTCTTTTAGGTATGATAAGTGACTGTTAATAGGGTGCAATAACTAGTAGAATGAGGTGTAGCACAAAGTCTCCACTTCAGCTGCCCAAAGAGTGAGATACAAAGGATAATGGGGGCACAAAGTCATCTCAAAATCCTCAACACAAAAACAAAAAATAAACACACACTGAAGACAACTATAACATCACAAAGTTTAAAAGTAACTGACTTCAAGACATCTTCCGTATCACTTCCACTAATTCTACTTGTTAGATTAAATAAAAAAGAATGCATCTAGAAGACAGACATAAGAACAATCTCTTAAAATGGCACAAGCTATAATAGCGCAAAGTCTACAAGTAACTTATTTTCTCATTCAGATAAAATAATATGAACAACAATCTGAGCTCAAAGTCTCAGTATTCACCTTTCAATTTGGGCAGAGTTTTGATTCTGTGATCAAAAATATCTCCCTCGTATCAAATGAGAGATTACAATGTATAGCGCTCTAAGAAAGACTTGGGCACTTGTTTTCATGAAAAAGGCCCATGCTGAATTGAATGCCTTCAATGTGCCTTCAATTTTGTCTAGAGGGACCATGCTGGGAATAGTGCATTGCCATAACTATGGTGTGTCCATTCCTCTAATATGTCTCTTCCTTAGTATCAAGTGTCTGGTCCTTTTCCTGATGTTTGCACAGCTGTCCAATTTGCCATTACTTCATGGAAGAAAAATAGGTCACATCCTTGATTTGGTGTGCTTAAAAGTCTACTTGATACACTGTTTCACCTATTGAAAATAACTCTTTTGAAGATATTTCTGGTCCTTTGGTCTCATTCCTCTCTCCCCTATAGCAATTTGGGTCTTCATGCTCTCTTTTTAGCTAGTCGCTTGGTTCTTCCTTCAGCTCCTTCTTTGGTTGTGGCAAGTTCTGCTGTTATGAAACTTATACAAACTTATGGAGAATGGGATCCATGACACATCTTGCCTGAGTAGCTTCAAAAGGGGAATGCGGATGTAGACACTTGTCATGTTCCGCTGAGTTATAACGGGACACATGGCATGTTCTGCTTAACTTATAGAAGCTTTAGAAAAATTTTGAGAGTCCTGCGAAAGATGACACGTGGCAAATTTCACTCTAATTTAGAAACAATATAGAAACATTCAGGACTCATTTGGATTCATACAGATGATGCCACTTTTCGCGTTCCGCTTGAACTTAACAACTCACTCAGGGCCCACCACAGTCCTTATGACACAAAAGGGAGAGACCGCAGATGATGACACTTGTCAGCTTCTGCTGAGTTATAATGGAACACGTGGCATGTTCTACAGCTTTGAAACTTTTTAGAAATTGTGTCTTGACAGATGAAACTTGGTAGATTTCACTTTGACTCTAGAAGGGACATGTGGCGGCTTCCACCACACTTAGTCTTTTTCCATCAGGCATTTTTCCACAGGCTTTTCCTTCAAGAAATTTGTCCGAAGGAAAGCTTCTGTTCCTTAGCCGTTTGTTCCTTTCAATTTCTTTGGGCTTTCTTCCTGAGTGAATTCTATCTGACAAAATGTCTGAAGGAATTTTGCCTTAACCATTTTTTTGAGGAAACTCTTCTCGAAGTCTAATGGCTCTTTCACTTAATAATTTCCTTCAGACAAAAAGTCTGAAGAAAATGTTCCCTATCGGTCTTTGAACAAATCCAAAGGAATTCTATCTTTTTTGTCTTCTCTTTGACCCTTGAACCAATGTTGGTGCCCTCCGCAAAGGCAAATATTTGTTCCTTTGGCCTTGGGGCAGCCCCTTGAACCTATCGGTTCAACCCACCGATTGAACCAACTTGGTTCAACAGTTCAATGGTTCAATCAGTTCAATCTCTTTATTTGGCTAAGTCCTTTTGATCTTTTGAACCAAACACATTGAACCATTTGGTCATTGAACTGTTAAACCAAAATGGTTCAAGGTTCAACGGTTCAAGCCTTTATTTTTTGTTGAGTGTTTGAAGCCGTGGAACCTTGAAATGGTTAAACTTTGAACCTTGACAAAGTGCTTAACTCTTGCTGATGGCATTGAACCTTTGAACCCATTGAACTCGTTGAACCAAAATGGTTCAAGGTTCAATAATTCAATGGTTCAATGGTTCAATCTTTGCTTAGAAGCTTGCCGATGAACATTTTCTTGGTTGAACCAAGGCATTGAACCAATCCTAAAAATGACTAAGTGTTGAAAACTTGTTCTTTTGATTGAACTCACCTGCAGAAGCCTTTGAACCTACTGAACCTGCTAATTTCAAGTATGATGAGTCCGTAGAAACATATCTGTAGAGTTCGTAGTTTTAAGCCTATAGAGTCTGTAGATTTTTGGAAAAGCTTTGAAAAATGAAGGACTTGAATGCTCAGAGCAATTTTTGAAAAGGGGAGAGATGATTTTGGTCTATTGAACCAAAATAGTTCAAAGGTTGTCCCAAAAATGTCACTCATTTTTGGGGACAACATTCTTGACACTCCAAGATTGGTGGTGAGATGGCTCTTTATATTACCTACTTTGTATAGCCTTTTCAATTGTTGTCAAATAATTTATTTTATGTTCTATAGTAACTACCTCCTATCCTTTATAATATATTTACACTCTATAGATAATAGGTTTTGCATAACCTGTTTGTTTGTTGTCGACTAACCCAACCGTTTGAGTCTAAGCAATACCGATACCTTCAGACATAGAAACTCTTTAAAGCCTCTGCTACCACTATCGACATAGATATAACATAGGAATTGAAGGTGAAGACTGTTACATAAACATTACTATAATATTTAAAACCCCGAACCTAATTAAATTATTCCCTTTTGGGTTTTCTTCTTGCCCCTGTTAAATGGCCCATGGGATTTTATTAATATCTTTGAATTTTGTCATAAAAAATAATAATAAGCATAAGTCCAATCTTATTCACATGACTGAGATAACAATAGTAAGACAAATCAAAAAATAATAATGCCATCCTATTAGATCTGATTGTAAACTCCTATATTTTTATTGTGCATTTCTTTTGTCATGACATAAGAGGCTTATTGTAGTTGTGTTCTATCCCAACCCAAATATCCCCTTAAGGTGCATCCATCTTGACCTACATACTACCTAAATGCATCTAATAACCAAATACCTTTTTTTATAAAAGTGTTTGATTGTGCAGATCAGAATCACCTTTACTAAAGACCAGGGGATTTAATGACACGTCGATGGTATCATTTTTTTTGAAGACTAAGATGAAACTCCAAGAAAGCATCATTGAAATGTATAACTAATTTCAACAAGTATGTTTCCCAAAAATAATAGGCAAGCCAAAGCATTAGGGAAGCATAGATCGATGCTTGAATCAATTTTGAACTTCCAAAAAGTTCTTGGTGCATAAACTCCCACACCTCACCTACACCAGATAAATACCTATCAAGAGCAATAACATCAATGTGCCACATTGGACCAATATTTTTATTGAATCTTAATCAATTTATTATATGATCTACAAACTGACACTTATTTCTATGCAATAGAGTTTACCTTGGATCCTTTAGTCAAATCTCCAAAACATTCTCAGAAATAAAATTAAATTTGACCTTTTATCTTATTTTAGTTATTTATGCATTCAATAGTGATTAATAAACAAGATTAATAAAAATGTGGAAAAATAATGTAAAAATAGAATCCACTCACGACAAGCATATAATAACAGAGTTCGATAATGCCTAAGTCTCTTGGTTTGTTTATAGTACAAACCGATCCATTTATTTGAAAAGTGAGTATATGGCCAACCCTCACAATTGTCAAATGGATACTCTAATATTGCACACAACTCAAACAACAGAGATTTATAAAGTCCTGATAAACCCATGAATAGACCTTCCACCTTATCATTGCATGAATACAATCTCGCAGACCTGTGGATTCTCCACCAAAAGTCTTGAATATGGACTTATAAAATGGTCTGACCAAAATCATCATATGGAATTCAACATACCATTGAAATTGTCATGGAGTCTAGGACAAATTTATATTTTACACCGAGAAGTGAAAACCTCTCCAAGTCTCTCAAAACTTGATATCTCTGCAAATTGGTCTATATGGCCATCTACACAATCTGCTAAAAGGTTCACTTTGAGGCATTAATAATTACTTCAAATGACCTCATATCTAGACACTCAACTATGGTTGGAATCGGCTTAGAATATAGAACATATCTCTAGTTTACTCTGATGTCTGAAAATGCCTCTAAAAGCCTAAAAAATGAGGAAGAATGCAAACTAGTTTTGTTTGCCTTACATTCTTGGCTGAGAACTTGTCTTCAAATACAATTTTGTGCCCTTTATATAGTGCTTGGAATCTATAGGCGTATTGGTAAAGCCTTATCTCTTTTACCCAGAATGGCACAATTCAAATCCCCTTGGCTATGCATTAGTGCTTTATCCATATCAAGTCCCACATTCATGAGTTTGATAATGCAATAAAGGCTTTAAAATAGCCTTACCTCCATGTTATGGTTTGTGGCTTTGGCCACATATCACCTCTTATTTAACCCACTCAAGCCATTGGTGGAATTGCTATGTTGGGCATTTGGTGGTTGTGTCACTACAAATGCTTGGTATGGTGACTTGGCATTAACGTGGGTTATTTGGAATGTTTAGTTGGCTTGTTGACTTGTCTCAGTCGTGGCATAAAACCTTCTTGGTGTCATGACATGGAACATTCCCAAGCATGGTAACTAATTACATGCAAATAAAAATTGACTATGGAGAAATAAATGTGGTGGAAATTCACGTGGTGGCTTAAGGACCCTCCACATGGACCACTCATAATTCAACACTTATCGACGTCCAACTAGATGCTCCATTGTTCTATTGGTGACAGTGTCCCCCTTTGAGACAAAAGCGGACTCCATCGGCTACAATCCCCATAGCTGCCCTTTTTTTTTAATACATCTATCAAAGATGAAGACAAGAAATTAAAAATAATATGCTTGTATGAATTGATTGCCACATGTCACATTCTCATTGGTCCATGTTTTTGCCACATCATCATTTTATCTAAATTTGACCGCAACTTTGACTGGCCATGACTTGCACATACAGACTCTATTTTTTGAATCATAAAATGTGCTAAAAATCTTGCATGAGCTCTATGTAGTGGAACTATTTTCAAATTATTTAATAATTGTCAATTTCTATAGTTTGACCAACTTTGACCTCCTATTGATTGGCTTTGACTAGAACTTTGATCGACTACACAAAGAGTATATGAGTGTCATTTTCTAAATTTTACATAACATTGGAAAGCTCTCAATAGGCCCTACATAATGGTGTAGGTTTCATTTTGCTTTGGGATCTTTTCCAAATTGTCCTCTGGATCAATCCTCCCTACTAAGAGGGCTTTTTGGCTTTAAAAATCTATTACTAGACTTGATACTTCAGGTGAGGATATTTACATGACTTTGGCTCTTGGAAACTGGCTATGATGATCCCTTGGATGCCAATCAATTTCAAAGATACTCCAATGGGTCTTTTTATCGATCTACTCAGGTTTTGCAATTGTATCTACAATGCTTGGAATAATTGACTAATCACATCTTTCACAATTCCTCTACTACTCCACAACCATCAATAGTCTTTACATAAAACTAGGATGCAATGACTTCCTTTGCTACATAGCTTCACAAGAGCCTCCACACAGATAAGTCTAGTGATCTTCTCTGCTATTTCTAAATGGTCCTTTACAATATATCAAGTATAGAACCCAAATCATAATGTAGAGATAACAGTGGCAAAATATGATTCATAACTCAAAATTATAAAAATACTAAAACAAGGCATGAGTTATACTAGACCTTGTAACTACCAATAAGGTCACAATATATCAAACTATTTGCCTGTTGTCACATCTTGTAAGTGGTGAACTACAAAACACTAAAACAATCACCAATGCAACTATAAGACAAGTTTGTCAATGCAAACATAATTCAATATTGGTTGTGATCATGTCACAATATATTACCCCAATGGGTCTTATCAATGCGTCCAATCACAAATATGCCATAAATAGATGCATTAAAAAAATAGCAATTATTTTAAAATAAGTACTGTAGAAACACTGAATCCTACCCAATAACATGTGCAACTGTTATCAAATCTCTCAAACTGATCAATGAGTTAAATTTCTTAATAATTTAACAAGAAACTCATGAAGCTAATAATAGATATTCTAAAAATAGAGCTTTTCAAAACACAAATGTGATAATTAAAAACTTTGCATGATAAACTTGTCTCAAAGTGTTTCCACTATAGTAGCTCCAAAATGCATATATCAAAGCATGGGTAAATTCCCTTTGTCAACATACAACAAGGATCCAAAATTTATTTAAAACATAAATGCATTATCAGTCCACTAATCATGACATCATAAAATTAAGAAACTATTTACTAACCCTTTTTATCAGATTTTCATGTTTAGGGTGTTCAATTTCCTTAGTGGATTTACTGGCATCTGCATGGGTTGATTGAACAAAAACTTCATTAATTAACTTATCAACAAGTTTATAAACCATCTTCTTCTTTCCATTACCCGATGTCCACTCACATGACAATGAGTGTAATAGTTCATCTATGTGGGAAAGGTCACCCATTTGCCATTTCTCACTTTAATAGTATGAGAATGGTCTTTAGCACCTACAAGCTGCTTCAGTAAAACTTGTCTTTTCCAACAAGATGCAACACAATGGTTATTCAATCCACAAAACATACAAGGAAAATAATGCAACATCTTTTGAATATCAAAACTAAATTTATTAAATAGAAAAAATGAATCAGAAGTCTTAGAATTCACATTCTTATTGGTGTTTTTTCTAGTGTATGAACAAGGAGGTGGAATATCAATACCTCTTTTACCTAATTTCTTACAATGCTCATCATTCCTTTGCGGGGAGGAATTTATGATCTACTAATGACCTCAAATGTTGGCTATCTAAAGCTTGTCCTCTTCCAATAATGAAGCAACTCTCTCCAACATCCACTTTCTCACTAGAATAACCCAATCATGCATGGTGAGATCTATGTTCTTCCTGTATTGGGTTAGCAATACCTTAGCCATTCTTACCAAGGCCCCTTCCATCAAATCCCATTTTAAATAATAGTTTAGATCCAATGCCCTTAGTGTCTTTCTCAAAACTACCAAAATCAATATCTAAAACATCTAAAACAGAATTAAAAAAATTATCAAATGAATAACTTACATTGCACTCATTAGTCATAGTGCTTGCATCTGTAGTGGAAGGCAATTAATGAAGACAATGTTTCTCTTCATCTTGCATCTATGCCAAGAGCTCATCCTTGGCTTGTAGCTCTGATTTTAAGTGGGCAATTTCCTCTTCCAAAGAGTAAAAATGAGCTCTTAGAAAAGCATTCTCTTCCTAGATTTGCCAATTAATCACTTGAAGCTCATCAAGCCTTTCTCTTTTCAAGGCTTTGCCCAAGGCTTCCTGTTTCCTACAAACAACCTAATCCTACAAATTGCACACTGAAAATGGAATATCAACAAGACCAAAAAGTCTGAAATAATATTGGAAACCAAACTAAAAATAACTGATATCAATCTACATAAATAGAAGCTAACCTAGAATACTAACTACTTTGATATCAAACCCAATCTGTAAACGAACACTTATTTCCATGCAAAAGAGTTTACTTTGGATCCTTTAGTCAAATCACACAATTTCTCAAAACATTCATGAAAATGAAACTAAATTTAAATTTTTATCTTATTTTAGCTATTTATGAATTCAATAGTGATTAATAAATAAAATTAATCAAAATGCTAAAAAAGAATGCAAAAATAGAATCCATTCACGACAAGCATGTGATAATGGAGTTCGGTAATGCCTACGTCTTTGGGTTCGCTTAATGTATGAACCAATCCATTTTCTTGAAAAGTGAGTACATGGCCAACTCTCACAATTTTCAAATATATACTCTAATATTGCACACAACTCAAACAACATAGCTTCAAAAAGTCTCGGTAAACCTGCGAATAGACTTTCCACCTTACTATTGTGCGAATGCAACCTCGTAGTCCTATGGATTCTCTACCAAAAGTCACAAATATAGACTTATAAAATTATCTTACCAAAAGTTTCATATATATTTCAACATACTTTTGAAATCATCTCAGAGTCTAGGACAAATCCCTAGTTTACACCGAGAAGTGAAAACCTCTCCAAGTCTCTCAAAACTTGATATCTTTGCAAACTGGTCTATATGGCCTTCTACACAGTCTGCTAAAAGGTTCACTTTGATGCATTAAAAAGTACATCAAATGACCTCATATATAGACACTAAACTAATGGTTGGAATTGGCTCAAAATCTAGAACATATCACTAGTTTACTCTGAAGTTTGTAAATGCCTCTAAAAGCCTCAAAAATGAGGAAGAATGCAAACTAGACTTGTTTGCCTTTCATTCTCGGTTGAGAACTTGTCTTCAAATACAATTTTGTGCACCATATATAGTGTTTGGACTCCATGGGCATAGTGGTAAATCCTTATCTCTTTTACCTGGAATGGCATGGTTCAAATCCTCATGGCTATGCATTAGTGCTTTATCCATATCAAGTCCCACATTCCCAAGTTTGATAATGTAATAAAGGCTTTAAAATAACATTACCTCCACATTATGGTTTGTGGCTTTGGCCATGTATCACCTCTCATTTAACCCACTCGAGCCATTGGTGGAATTGCTATGTTGGACATTTGGTGGTTGTGTCATGACCCATGCTTGGTATGGTGACTTGGCATTAACGTGTGCTATTTGGAATGTTCGGTTCGCTTGTCTTGATCATGGCATAGAAATTTCTTCATGTCATGGCATGGAACATTCCCGATCATGATAAATAATTACATGCAAATAAAAATTGACTATAGAGGAATAAATGTGGTGACAAGCCACGTGGTGGGTTGAGGACCCACTACGTGGACCACTCGCAATTTGACACTTATCGATGCCCAATTGGATGCTCTATAGTTTTATCGGTGGCAAGGTCCCCCTCCGAGACAAAAGTGGACTCCACTGGCTACGACCCCTGTAGCTAGCCTTTTTGTCAAATAAGTCTATCAAAGATGAAGATGAGAAACTAAAACCAATATTCTTTCATGAACTGATTGCCACATGTCACATTCTCATTGGTCCACATTTTTGCCACATCATCAATTTGTCCAAATTTGACTGGCCATAACTTGCACATACGTGTAGACACCGCAAACGTGTATGCACCTTGGTTCTCCCCCTTGTCCACCTCAAACCCCTATCCTAACCCTTGGCCTCCATTTGATTAAAATAACCTAAATATTTTAATCAAGTGGCCCCCTTTTCACCCTACCCTTGCCACCTTGGATCCTCCCTTGAATCCCTCCACCTTCCCCCTAGCATTTATTAGGCCAAATCTCTTCATTATCTTCCCCCCACGCCCATTTAAGCTTCTCCGTGACCGTTCTTACCATAACCCCTCGCCCGGCGGCGTGCAAGAATGGGCAGAGGCTATTTTTAGCCTCTGTCCCCATCCTGCGACCGCCGACGTCGGCGACCCTTCGGCCAACGTCGGCAAAACTGCCGGCGTCGGTAGCCTTCATTACCCCTTTCTTCATCTGTTGCAGCCCCTGGACCCTTGAGCTCGCAAACAGACTTCTCTTGGCATTTTGGCATTTGTCTCTCCTCCATCTGGACCTCGTGCAACAGCAGCAACAGGTGCAAAGGCTCTAGATCAGGATTTTCTTCTTGCAACAAGCCTTTCGTGGCTCCAACAACAGCTCCTCCGTTCTTCAGTCAGCAAAAAGGTAAGCACAATTTGGTGTTTCATTTTATTTCTTTTATTTAGTCTTCAGTTATCTATCCTATCTACTGTTTTCTACTCCCTCTGTTTTTCCCCCTGAGAGGCTGCAAAGCCTTCTCAGGTCCTGTCCTCTATGTCTCTTCCTCTTCCCTGTCCCTCTTTTAATCCAATCCCAGACAACTTCCTCATCCCTCTGTCAACAAAGACCTTGCACAAGGCATCCAACCAGAACTAGACCACTCCCCAGTCCATCCAAATTTGTCCCCGAACTCTGTCTCGACCCCGTTCACAAACCAGACCCGTCCACAGTCCAAAAACCAACTCAGACCCGACTACAGGCCACAACCCCAACCGACGCCGGTCACTTCCCTAACCGACGTCGGCAGGATAGCCGACGCCGGCAGATCAGATAACCGACGCCGGCGACACTTCCGACCTCGGCGACTGTCATCAGCCCTACAACTCCTTCAGGTAATCATTTTGTCTTTTCTTTCCCTCCTAATTTCTTTGTCACTTCTGTATTCTGGCATTCTGTATTTTCTTGATCTTTTATCTGTTTGTTAACAGTGGGTTGACCTCCCTTAAGGAAGTTTTCACACTTCTGGGAACAAGCTTTTGCTTGGCAACCCACCGCCTATCCATCTAACATTTTCTTGTCCAAGTTTCCTTTTTTTCTTGCAGGTGTCATTCCTCCACAGCCAAAGAGGAGTGCTCACAAGCGTCTGGATTACGGTGCGCGATCTTTATCCAGGTACTTCCCAAGCCTTGTCCATTACTTTTTAGTTTCTTCTTTCCCTTAAATCTGAAAAGCGAATTTTTGAATAGAAACATTTCTGGCACCCCGGTGGGACCCTAGGTTCCTCCTGGGTTCCTTTTCTTTTTCATTCATTTAGGAGCATTAGGTTCTTACCTTTTCTCCTCCTTCTTTTCTTCTCAATGACACTATAAGCAGGACTAAAACGAATCTTTCTTTCTTGCACTTTCTAGACTAGTCTAAACATCATACTCTCAACCCTTTCTCAAACTTGTCTTCATAACAAACATCACATTTTGACTTGGGCTTAAAACGTATTGCACTTTCATTTTTGCTTGTGCTTACATTAGTTCACATCTAGTAACTTAAATCTGCATATTGAATAAATCGTAGACACTTGATGTTACACTACCGAACCACATGCACTAAAACAAACATAAAACTTACCTGAGACAAGGCCTGACTGGGATTTCATCCCCCAGCGGATACCTTACCCGTCCCGGTGACCCTACTTGGATTTCATCACCAAGGGGGAAGCCCACTCTGTTCTCTGGCGGAGGATAAACTCTAGGCGAGGTATATCTTGGCTAAGCGAGACCAGCTAACCACTGGAATCGTGAAGTGAGGGGAGCTTGCTCCTTAGCACCAAGCCACGTACCAGACCCTAACACAGATCTTTGAGCACCTAAAACAACACCTGAAACCAGCTCTAGACCGCCTTCTTCTAGGACCCATTTTTCAGCCAATCTCCCCAAACATTCATCTAAGGCATAAGCCACAATTTCTAAGGTTAATTCCTAGGATTTATCGCTTAGGCTTGTCTGTCTCTCTCTGTTTTCCTCTTCTCATCTGTTTGTTTGAGTGAGTGAGGACGCTTTCTTCATTGTTTTTCCAAGAACCTTTTGGTTCTCTGGAAAACACAGTCACCGACATCGGTTCTGCCACCGACGTCGGCTTTCCCCCTGTCACCGGCATCGGTTCTGATATCGACGTCGGCTTCATCTGTTACCGGCATCGGTTATCTGACCGACATCGGCCATATTTCTTATCGACATCGGTTTTTCAACCGACATCGGTTTTTCAACCGACGTCGGTCTCTGTCACTGTCCTTTTTTTTTCCAAAACCAGCAGCCTGAAACCTGTCCCTTCTCTGTCAAAGACTCCATCCTGGTTTTCTGAAACTGAGCAACACAGTTCCTGAGACCTGAACCTTCTTTGCCTTGCATGGTTTTGACTCGTAGCCAAGCCAAGGCTCTTGTCGACCACGCCAGCCGTCAACCACTTCCGTCCACCCCGTCCATGACCAAGCCTACAATGGAGTTCAACTCGGAGACCGAAAGAACTCCTGCCCGTCCAACCCCGCCGCAGACTCCCATTGTCCAAGAAGGGGACCAAGACTTCGAGCGATTCTTGGACCTCAACGTCAAGGCCTTGCAACACTATCTCGCGCATAGCCGAACGCGAGACTCCTTGGGCAATCCAATCTACAGAATGCCAAGCTCCCTTGTCGCGACTACGGCTGTATCGACAGCATCCGTAGTTCAACCTTTGGACACTCAAGCCATCGCTTTGACCACCGACCAGACTTTGACCAATCCTCCAGGTGTGGCCTCTCCCTCTATCATTGGGCCCACTTCCACCGGGGTTCCGGCCCCTTGTCAACCCCAACCCGCTCAACTGCTATCCACTCCTTTTCAAAACCTTGTCGTCTCTATCCCGCCTACCCTGGCCCCTATCAACACCAGGGTGGCTTCTTACCCCTTGGCCCCCGTTACCACAGTCTAACCTCTCGTGGCAACAACGGGCCCAGCTATGTCTTCTACCCAACCACCTTTAGCCTCCACTTCTGCCCCTGCAATTAGTCATCCGTACATTGTACAACCGACTATGTCGCACGCCTCCTCTAACCTCTTCCAAGCGCCCTACAACTTAGGGGGCGCGCAACCCGTCAATCCGTCGGCAGACATCATCAAAATGCTGATGGACAAGATGACCAGTCTTGAGACCTCTGTTTTCGACTCGCGCAACACTCTTTCATACGAGCAGATCTACAACGAACCCATTCATCCTTCTGTCCCAATCAGACCATATCCTAGCCAGTGGGAGCTTCCGAAGTTTTCTCGCTTTCAAAACAAGGAAGACCCACAACAACACTTGTGGGCATTCAGACATGCCTGCTACCTCATTGGCCATGACGATGCGTTACTCTTACGCACGTTTCCTATGTCTCTCTCGGGTGCTGCACTTGACTGGTACAGCTCCCTTCCTAGCCATTCTCTCTTCTCATTCACACAATTGGCCCAGCTCTTCCTCGATCACTTTTCCATCAACATAACCAAGAAGGTCTCAATCACGGACCTCTATTCTATTCGGCAATTCGAGGACGAGTCCATAGTCGACTTCGTTGCTCGATGGAGAGGCCTTATCAACCAACTCTCCTTTTCCTTACCCCAGGCTGAGCTTATTGAACTCTTTTCCCAAGCCTGTGCCAGACATATCTCTTCCACCCTGAGGGTTCAAACCTTCCACACTTTTGACGAGGCCTTCACGATGGCCCGCAAACTTGAGTTGCATGCCATCGAGGAGAATAAAGTCAAGTTGCGGAGTAAGAATCCCAGCTCTAAGACCAGTGACTCTTCTAAGCCATCATCATCCAATTCTAAATCCAAGGCTTCAGCTAATGCCGTGGTTGTCAGACCTTCATCTTCTTCGTCTAATCAGCCTGAGCCATCTACATCTCAGAGCGCTACTCGCCAATTCCAGCAAAGATACGTGCAGCGACGATATACTCCTCTCGGAAAATCATATGCGTCTGTGCTGGAAAAGCTTCTTAAACAGGGGGCCCTCAATCTCCCTCAAGCTCGACCTCCTCCACAATTCGATCCCTCACACGCCATCCCCGCGTGGTATAGGGAGCAAGACTTCTGCAGCTTCCATCGTGTTAAGGGCCATGACACGGAAAACTGCAAGACCTTTAAGAACATAATACAAGACATGCTTGAAAAGGGGGATCTCATCTTAGACAATCCAAATGCACCCCCTAATCAGGCCATTGACATCTTCAAACAACCTTTCCCCAATCATCCGCCAACTCAGAACAATGTCCAGACCTTAATTGACGACAATCATGAGCACAATATTCGAACAGTCAATACGGTCTCTCCTTTAGTCCCCAATCAACCTCAAGAGGTTAGTTCATCAATCAGTCCATCACATGTGGACGAACCTCTCTCCCCGGCTAGTTCTCCATTGACCTCTCTCATCCTGGAGGACGCCTCGGCCTTACCAGCACCACCGGTCTCGCCCTCCTCCTTTCTGCGGCCTATGGAGGACCCGACCCTTCCTACTCCTCAGCCGCAAGTGGAGGGCACCGTCATCCCTGCCCTTTACCCGCTGGAGGAGCCTCGCTCCCCGGTTTCTTCTCCACCCAGGGAAGAACCTGTCTCCCCTTCGTCTTCATCTAAATCTGTCATGACTTCACCACACCATGCGTCTAAGACCACTACACCCATCTCGTCTTCAACCTCGCAACCATCAACATCTTCCTCTCAGCCATTTTCCCGGTTAGTGGAGAAGATCGAACTTCTCCCTCTGAGGAAAGTGACGCCTCAGGTGTTGTGGGAGCGTCTTAAAGCCCTTCAACATACCCGCACCTTCTCATCACATGCCGCTAATCCTCCTAAGGCAGAATCTCGTCAGACTCTTGACAAAGACCAGACTCTCAAACCTCAACCAAACCCGTCCAAACCAAAGTCTGCATCTATCTCGTCTAAACCCATCAAGTCATTTGGCGTTCGTCCTATCTCCACCCTCACTCACCCGCAAGTGAAGGTGGACCTAGGCCAGACCTCGACCAGTAGTAGTCTTCCAACCAAGGCAAAGAAGACTGCCAGACCACAGAAACGAATGCCTCCTTCTCCGTCACCATTGCCATCCATTTTGGGCCCCCATCCTTCAACCTTGGCTAGCATCCTTCCCACTCCGGCCTTCAACCAAAACTCGTTGCCTCCTTTGCTTCCTCTGCCTACCTCCAGTCATCCCTCTCCCAAGAAGACGGTATCAATCACCAAGAAAGAGCCGTCTCCATCTGTCACCGCACCATCAACCCATAAGGTGGTACGGAAACCTCTTCTAACCTCGCCTAAGCAAAAGTCACCAACCTCGCGCATATCAAATAGCACGGACCCTCTATTGGGCTCATACTCGTTGATATTGCGCCGACTTCTCCAGACTTCTGACATAACCCTTCCGCCCATCAAGCCTTTCCAACCTCTCGGGTCCAAGCCCTCTTGGTTCAACGATACGAAAATTTGCTTATATCATCGTACACCAGGACATGACACTGAGACTTGTTGTGCCCTCAAGGCCGTCATTCGCCGCCATATGGAGAAAGACACTCTTCTCCTTGAGGACACCCTTGACCAGACCCCGACTCCTTCCTGTCCAACTTCTTCAAACACATCAACATCTCACCAGCAAGACATGACCCCTTCTTCGCCTCCCATTTTCGAAATCAATGCTATCCGTATAACCACTAGGTCGCAAAAGGACAAGCCAAAGAAAAAGCTGCCATTCCTTGGACCTATCCCTTCGTCAAGCCACCCCTTGCGCCCAAGCCTAAAATTTCTATCCTTGGCGCGTCCCAACCTTCTTCATCTTCCTCTTCTGGGCCAATTCACGACTCCATGCTGAAGCAGCTTCACCAGACACCTGTGAAGATGTCTCTTTATGACCTTATCCAAACCTCGCCTCAGCACCGTCAAGCCCTTATCCAAGCCTTGCAGGCAGCGGAGGTCCAACCTGAGGACCCCCAACCACTTGCTGCCCTCGTCCATTCCTTGTCTCCTGTCGCCTCCATCACATTCAGCGATTCTGAGATTCCCACATCTAACACGGAGGATCAGGACGCCGCCCTCTTCATCACTGCCTATGTTGATCGGACACGCATTAAATGCGTTATGATCGACGGCGGCGCTAGCATCAACATAATCTCTACCCACGCCTTTGATCAGCTGGCTCTTCCCAAGAACTGCGTCTCCAAAACTGACACGATCTTACGCTCTTTCAACGACACCACCGCCACAACCATTGGCACAGTCATCCTCCACATTCGCGTTGGTCCACGCACAGTCCCGGAGCTCTTCTATATCATCAAAGGAGAGTTTCAATACAACCTTCTACTGGGCCGACCTTGGATTCGTGCCATGGCCTGTATACCCTCCACCCTGCACCGTTGTGTGAAGTTCGAACATGACGGGCAAGTCCACACCATCCCCGCTGACCCTTCACCCTTCAAGACTTGCAACACCACCTACCGTCCTAACGATGTCCTCATTCCCATCAAGCCGTCAACTCCGGCACCGCCTCCATCTGCGGAAGCTTTGACCAGTTCGCAATCGGCGGTTGCCCTCACCCCTCCTCTTCAAGCGCCGACTAAAGACCCCATGGAAGACATCTTCCAACGACTATCACTTGGGGAATATCGCTTGTTGACCCTCGACATGTTCCAAACTCTGCAAGAGTATGGACGCCTTCACCTCAGTCCTAATTACGACCATCGGATCGGGATGGTTGTACCTTATGGTTCTCCTCCCTTCCGAACCAACTTTGTCTATGGGGGGCTTAATCAAGCTCCTACCAACGGCACTTCCCTCTCTTCACCCCAACCTTTCACATCTGATTTCTCATTTCTTGGCAACCCCGCCTTTGCACACACTTACCTTCACAGGTGTGCATGGAAGGGTTTTGGTTTCGGACGTTATGAGCAGGGCTCCCATCAGCCCATCGAGCCGCTCAATGATCACGACGCCAAGAAACGGTATGGCCTGGGATATCATGACCCCACTCAGGCTCCTTCCGACCTTTGTCCCGAGCCAACCATTGACCAATCTCTTCCAGACTCGCCCATTTCTCCTTCGTCACCTACGGAGTCGGTGGTTTCCATCCCTCCTAGTTTTTTTTTTCCATAAACACCATCCGCCTGGAACCCCTGACCTATCAGCTCAATGGGGTGCCCAGGTCTCTCCCTCTCATCTTTCCTAGCATGGTAGAGGATGAGTCGGCAACCATTCACACTGTCCACTGCATTGACGATGACGCCATCCTTTCCTACATGGGTGCCGATGACTCTTTCATCCAGCGTTTCCTCCCTTCTGAGACCCAGGTTATGTTAAATGAATCCACCATTGACATCAACCTCCCTTCTTCTTCCGATGTTCCTCACGTCTTAAAGATTGGCCAATCTTTAGACGCTCAGGAGCAGCTTGACTATGCCCAGTTCCTTTCCAACCATAGCAAGGCCTTTGCCTGGACTTACAGCGACATGCCTGGCATCGACCCCACCATTGCTACCCATAACATTGTCACCAAACCAGAGGCTAAGCCTGTTAGGCAGAAGCTTCGAAAGATGCATCCTCGCGTTGCGCTCCTTGTCAAAGAGGAGCTTCAATGCCTTCTTTCTGTCTCCTTCATCCAACCCATCGATTATCCACAGTGGGTCTCTAACATCGTCCCAGTTACTAAAGCAACTGGGGGGATTCGGATCTGCACGAACTATCGCGACCTTAACCTAGCCTGTCCCAAAGACGACTTTCCTCTTCCTAACATTGACCAGCTTGTTGATCTCACGGCCGGCCATGAAATGCTATCTCTCATGGACGGGTTTTCAGGATACAATCAAATCCTGATCGCACTGAAAGATCAGCACAAGACTACCTTTATCACCCCATGGGGGACTTTCTGCTATCGAGTCATGCCTTTCGGCCTGAAAAATGCTGGTGCCACATATCAGCGCGCCATGACTTACATTTTCCATGATCTCCTCCACAAAATCATGGAGGACTATGTGGATGACCTTCTCGACAAGTCCAAACTTCGCCGCGACCACTTGACCATTCTCACAATCATCTTCTCTCGCCTCCTTCAATACAATGTCCGCCTCAACCCCAAGAAGTGTGTCTTTGGGGTCCTCTTAGGCAAACTTCTCGGCTTCATCGTTTCCTTCCGTGGTATCGAGATAGATCCCACCAAGATCCGCGCTATCCTCGAAATGCCACCCCCGACCAATCTCAAGCAGCTTCGCAGTCTACAAGGGAAGCTCCAGTCCATTCGCCGTTTCATCTCGCAGCTTTCAGACCGCTGCCAACCTTTTCATCACCTCCTTAAGAAAGACGTCTCCTTTAAATGGGATAAGGGCTGTCAAGAGGCTTTTGAAGCCCTCAAAGGCTATCTGGTCTCCCCACCAGTCCTCATTCCACCTAAGGATGACCAACCCTTCTACCTTTATATCTCTGCCACCAACCATTCGTTAGGTGCCATGATCGCGCACCGAGACGAGCATCATCGCGAGCAAGCGGTTTACTACATCAGCCGAACACTGGTCGACTATGAAACTCGGTATACTCATATCGAGAAACTCTGTTTGGCATTAGTCTTTTCCGCTACCAAGCTCCACCACTATCTTCTCAACCACAAAACCTTTGTCGTTACTCACACCGACCCTCTCAAGTACATGCACTCCAAGCCATATCAGAATCAACGTATGGCTCGGTGGCTCATGCTGCTTGCTGAGTTTGACTTCGAATTCATCCAACAGAAATCTATCAAGGGGCAAACCATCGCTGACCAACTGGCAGATGCCCCTCTTCCCGACAACCAACCTTCACACTGTGACTTCACTGACGAGTCTATCGCCACACTTTCCACCGATGACACCGTCTACCAAATGACTATGTTCTTTGACGGCTCCAAATGTCAACTCGGTGGGGGTGCGGGGGTCATCCTCATCCCACTCGAAGGGGAGCCCATGCCTCTATCTTTCAAGCTTGACTTTGATTGTACCAATAATATGGCCGAATACGAGGCCTTAATTTTGGGACTTCAGACTGCCCTTTCTCTCCACATCAAGTCTATCAACATCTTCGGCGACTCGCAGCTCGTCGTTAATCAAGTTAACGGTTTGTATCTCTGTAAAAACGAAGTTTTACAAAGATATAAGAATCGTGCTGACCTTCTTTTGGCATCTTTCGACCATTACCTCTTGCAGACTGTTCCACGCTCTACGAACAAGTTTGCCGACACCATGGCTTCTCTTGCTTCGCATATCCCATCTTCATCATCGTCATCTCGCCTTTTTGTCACAGTGCATCATGTACCTTTGCCTTCATACATCTCTCCTCACATTGACCATATCAACGCTGTCAATTCTAGCCCACAAGATGACTGGTATAAGCAACTTGTGGACTACTTGTCTCTTTCTGTCACTCCTCCCAACCTCTCTAGCAATGCGCGACGAGCTTTCATCAAGTGCACAGCTCGCTATACCATGCTAGGGGGTCTTCTCTATAAGCGAGGCTTCGACGGTTTTCTTCTTCGCTGTCTAACCGCCGCTGAAGCTTCTCATGCCGTAAAGCAAGTCCACGACGGGATTTGTGGTGGACACTTCAATGGAAACTCGGTTGCCAAGCGCATCCTTCGCCTGGGTTATTATTGGCCCACCCTTCATCAAGACTGTAGCGATTATGTTCGGCGTTGCATCAAGTGTTAGCAGCACTCTAACCTGCTTCATCTCCCCAGCCACGCCTTGCAAGTCGCTCAGGATTTTTGGCCTTTCTCTCAGTGGGGCTTGGATCTCATCGGTGAGATCAACCCTCACTCGTCTCTTCGTCATCAGTCCATCATCACTGCCACTGAGTATTTCACCAAGTGGGTGGAAGCTATTCCTCTTGTCTCCACAAAAGCCGACAAGATTGTCGACTTCATCAGCAGCCACATCATCTGTCGTTTCGGTGTCCCTCACAAAATCATCACCGACAACAGCAAGTCCTTCAAAAACAAGACTGTCCAAAAACTATGCGACTCATTTGGCATCAAACTCAGCTTTTCTTCGCCTTACTACCCACAAGCAAATGGGCAGGCCGAGGCTTCCAACAAAATTCTCACCAAAATTCTCATGAAGGTGGTCGACGATACAGGAAGGGATTGGCACGTTCATATCCCCTTTGCTTTGTGGGCCTACCGCACCAGCATCCGAACCTCTATGGGTGCTACTCCCTTCTCTCTCGTGTACGGAACAGAGGCTGTCTTACCTCTCGAAGTACAGATCCCGTCTCTCCGCATCTCCCTGCATGACATTCTCTCCAACGATGACTTTCGTCAAGATCGCTTAGCTCAACTTGAGTTACTCGACGAGCGTCGTCTTGCTGCCCTCAATCATCTCCATGTCTACCAAAGTCGCATAAAGCGGGCCTACGACAAAAATCTGCAAGAACGAGATTTCAACATCGGAGACCTCGTCCTCAAAGAGAATCAGCACGTGACAAATATGGAGCGAAGTAAACGAGGCAAATTCGCCCCCAATTGGCTTGGACCTTTTATCATCACGCACAAGTATGGGTCAGGGACTTATCGTCTGTCTTCCCTCGACGGACGGCCAGAACTTGAGCCTCTTAATGCGTTGCATCTTCGACCATTCTTCTGTTAGTCGAGTACTCGTCTACTTGGCGCGTAACTTGAGCTCGTCCCTTGAGCACTCCTCGTCCTCTTAATCCTCATCCCTTTCAACCCTATTCCCCTTTAACAAGTCCTCTACAACCCTTTTATGATGCATGGATGCTTTCTCCTAATAAAAGGGCGTCCTTGAGCTTCTACAGCCTTGTCCGTGACTCTCATTTCTATCAATATATACAAGTCAAGATGTCAAAACATATCCATGGTCACAAAATCAAGTCAAAATCAAAAAGACAGACTGATCCCTCGAAGGACAGCTGTTCTATCATTGTTGTATTACTAGACTGATCCCTTGAAGGACAGCTAGGCCAACTTATCAAACATTATATTAAGCAAAAATATAGACCACTCCCTCGAAGGATGGCAATGACTAATCTTGCTACAAACAGCAACCTTTTCTTAGAAGCTTCCCGCATTGATCAGCTTCGCAAACTGACCATTCCATCAAAAGACATCTCTATGTAGGCTTCCCGCATCGATCAGCCTGCACCAAAAAAAAAAAAAACGAGTCACGGACTTGGCTTGTAGCTGTCTTAGGGTCTCCTATAAAAAGGGGCATGGTTATTCCTGCTCTTAAACTGGGTTACCCTATCCTCCTCCTATCACCTGCTCAAGGGACTTCGAGCTCACTTTAATGTCAAAGTGATTCGATTACCGTTCTAACACCATACTGGTCAACGACGTAATGCATGAACGGGGCTTTGGTTCTAATAACCCCTATCTATGCTTCCTTTCTGGTCCTTGTCAATGAAAGAGCGGTTTGCCTTTCACCTTTTCTCTACACTTTGATCACATCAATTGTCGACTCATCTCAAACCCAGCTATTTTCACCATTTTCAGCTGACACCAACCTCGACACTTTCAACACGACATCAGGCATCGCCTTGTCCTTTTCACATAGTTTCTATGGACACCAATACACATGGAAACTATCAACCAGACCCAATTTATGTTAAGCATAAACCAATACTTGCTGAAGCATAAATAGACCTCCATTCATTTTTAGCATACATCCATCGCGACTATGGAAACTTGCTAGGGATGAAAGACTCTCGACCAATTCTACAGAATACACCATCTGTAGCATCATTTTATCCTCATCTTACCCTCGTCATTTCAACACATGACCAATCTCATCATCGACCAATCTTCTCAATTTGTCCGAACTACATTGGTCTGAGGCCCTATGACCAGGGCTATGTAGGCAGCACTCAGATACCACATCTTCTGAGGTTAGCTCGACCACCCCCTTTTGTTCATCTCTATGATGGACAAACCTTCTCTTCTTTGACTCTTATCACGCCCAACTCTGTCAACTTTGACCAAGACCAATCATCAACTTTGACCAAGACCAATCAATCCC